>SKCR01042497.1:0-61011 GCA_019454045.1 Zanthoxylum bungeanum
AGTCGTTTAGTATGCCATTTATTTTTTATACATGATTAGGTTGTTTAGTATGTTATTTTTTATGCATGATTAGTTGATTATTTCCAAGCATGATTTAGTTATTTCTTTCGCATTAGGAACTTGATTATATCTCTTCTACGTTTTTGTTTAGATTATTATTTATTTACATTGCCATGCTTAGCGATTTATGTATGCATGAGATGTGTGCTTGCCGTTATTCGACTTACTTTAATACATGCAAACTTAGATATAGGTCGTATGCAAACTTAGATGTAGGTGTTGTTGCGTAGACTCGGTTATATTATTACATAAATCCGTTCATTACAAGTGGCATAAGTGAGAGATCATTCCGAACCCAACAGTTTGAGATCTTCCCTTGCGAGGGGTGAGAGCGGCCTTAAATCATTTTCCCAATTCATACTGGGTGGCGACTCCATGTTATTTCTCCGGTTTAGTTCCCCTGTGGGATTCCGTACTCCCGACTAGGCCGCGAGCCTAGAACAGCGTTGTAGGCACTGCATTTTTACATGTAAGTCCCTATGATGAGTCTCATTTAGAGGCACTACCTTTTAAGTCACGGAAGTCTCGGGAAACGGACGTCGGAAGGGAAAAGTCAAGAATTGATATTTTTGTTGGATTTAGTTCGCTTGTTTAGCTTCGGGTTTGCTTGTTGGACCTCTGTTTTAAAACACATCCCAAGCCCATTTCTCTCAAGCCCAATCCAAAATAATTAAACCATTTAAAAAACATGTCACAAATTAAATTAAAACCAATTAAATTAAATTAAATTAAATCCAATTGAAATCCAATTAAATTAAATTCCTAATTTAAATAAATCACTTCCTAATTTAAATAAATCACCTACCAATTTAAATATTTCCCCCACCAAAATACAATTATCCTTTCCTTTTTTAAATAATTAAATCCATCCCTAATTTAATTGATTTATTTCCTTTTCAAAACCCATTCATAACACTAATTGACAACTATAAAAATAACAAAAAATGCAACCCTAAGGCTCTAGATTCTCACAGCAATCATCAAACACAAATAAACAACCTTATTCACGCAATAGTAAACCACACAGCCACGCTTCTCACTACTCTCAAAACCTGAAGCCATTCACAACCCTCACGCACACACTCATCACACACAACCTTCATGCCTAAAGAACTTCATCACGCACCAAATAGCCCTCATAGTACCCCCTTCATCACGCCACAACAACCCTACTTCACGCAGTGACCATGCAGAAAACCGACACATAACAAGCACCAGCCCCACGAAGCAAAAGCCACCACTACTCATAAACAACCAGCCCTCCACGTGAAGCAATCAGCCACCCTCTCTCACAAACTGGCAACAAACAAGTAATACTTTTCACACCACACACCACACTCACGCCACTCAGCCCCTTCACGCATACACACTTCACAGCCACGAACCAGCCCTTAGCCCTTCAACCTGCTGCCTCTTTCTTCTCTTTACACGGTAATTCAACAAACCTTCATCTTTCTCATCTCACGACACATTAGGCTACACACTCACACACATGGCCACAAGAGATCTTACACGGCTGGCACTTTGAAACACACACACACTGACCAACACATACAGCAAATCACAAACACACACACTGACCAACAAAGCAACAAAATAACCCAAATAAACAGTCCCTAAAATAACCCAAATACAACCCCAAAAACAGCAGCCGAATAACCCAAAAAACAGTCCCTAAACACCACAAAACAGCCCCTGAAAACAGTGACTGAAAAAAACAGCAAAACAGCAGCGAAACAGAGTGAAAACAGTAGCCCGAGCGGTGAAACAGCGAGGAAAGATGTGAACCAGTGAACCAGAGGATTTGCGGAGCATCAACCCTTTTGACGACCGTGTACCGTACTTCCGAGAGATGATTTAAAAGGTTAGACCTGATGGTACTTTCTTATTTATTTTCATTCATCTTTTAATTGTTTTATTTATTTTCTTCGCATGAGAGTCGCTTGTGGATGCATGTTATGGCCTTTGAATGGATGGGAAAATGTGTCGTCTCTTGTGGTATATAGGATGGAAACCCCGACGTAAATTCTGTAGCCGAATCTGAATGGACGGTAGTGCGGTATGTACTTAGGAAACAACTCCACGTACCACTTGAGCAAACAGCAAATGTTTCACTTTGCTTTTGTATCTTGTTCGTTTAATATTTGCATTTTATTATTCCGCCATTTACGTTACGTACGTTGTGTGTTTATGTGTTGATGATATAGTGCGCATGGGCAAATCAAGTTGGATTAAAGGTCCTCCATTTTGAGGGATAAAAAGCCTAAGGGCTACCTTTGCCACGACGTTTTGCCGCGCCGGACGAAGTATGTTTGGTTGAATGGGAGATGTGTTTAACCGAGCATACGAAGTCCTATATTGTTGTCTTTATTTTTTATGCATTGTGATGTAATGCGCATGGGCTTATTATGTTGGTCTAAAGGTTCTCCATTTGGAGAAAGAAAAGCCTAAAAGGCTACCTTTACCACGTTATTTCGCCGCGCATTTAATTATTATTCCGCCATTTAATTTATGTACGTTGTGTGTTTGTGTATTGATGATATAGTGCGCATGGGCAAATCAAGTTGGATTAAAGGTCCTCCGTTTTGAGGGATAAAAAGCCTAAGGGCTACCTTTGCCACGACGTTTTGCCACGCCGAACGAAGTATGTTTGGTTGAATGTGAGATGTGTTTAACCGAGCATACGAAGTCCTATATTGTTGTCTTTATTTTATATGCATTGTAATATAATGCGCATGGGCTAACTAGGGTGGATTAAAGGTCCTCTATTCGAGGGAAACGCCTGAAGGCTACCTTTACCACAAGATTTTGCCGCGCCTTTTATTATGCCATTTACCCTTTGCATATCATTGCTTTATTTACGCATGCATTGCATTCTAGTGGGCATGGGCTAACTATGGTGGATTAAAGGTCCTCTATTCGAGGGAAATGCCTAAAGGCTACCTTTACCACGATGTTTGCCGCGCCGGACGAGGTGCACCCGATTGAATGTGTGATGTGTTCAATTGGGCACACGAGGTCCTACATTGTGTATTTGTTCAATCCATGCATTTGTTTGTGTCGTTTCAGATGCCATTTCTGTAATCTCGTTTGAACGCGTTTCCGAATGCTACACGAACGTATGCATTTTGTCTCAGTCCGTTCGAACGTGTTTACGAATGCTACTCGAACGCGCATGTATTTTATTTTTATCATGCATCAGGTCTTATCTTGTTCGAACGCGTTCTCGAATGCTATACGAATGCGAACCTTCTATTTACCGTTCGAACACGTTTTCAAAAGCTACATGAACGCATATACAGTGAACCGAGTCTTTTTCACTAGTGAACCCTGGGTTGATATATCGATGGATTTTGTGTTAGGTTTGCCTAGGACAAAGAGGGGTAGAGATTCAATCTTTGTTGTAGTTGATAGGTTTAGTAAAATGGCTCATTTCATTGCATGTCATAAAACCGATGATGCTACAAACATTGCAGATTTATTTTTCAGAGACATAGTGCGACTCCATGGTATACCTAGGAGTATTGTATCTGATAGAGATGTTAAGTTCCTTAGCCATTTTTGGAAGGTGTGGTTGGGCTAAACTAGGCACCAAACTATTGTATTCTACCACATGTCATCCACAGACTGACGGACAAACAGAGGTAGTTAATAGGACTTTATCTTCAATTATTGCGCACTAATGTTGGCAGAATTTGAAGAGTTGGGAAGATTGTTGCCATTTATTGAGTTTGCATATAATCGTAGCATTATTCTTCTACTTCATTTTAACCTTTTGAAATTGTTTATGGTTTTCAGCCACAACTCCATTGGATTTGAAACCCTTTGCTGTGATGAGCACGCGGGGCTCGAGGATGAAAAAAAAAGGAAGGCCGATTTGGTGAAGCACATGACATGAGAAAGCAAGAGGCAAATACCACACGAACCAAAAAGAATGAGCAATATGCTTTCTCATTGCTAATAAGGAAGAAAGCGTTTGTGGTACTTTCAGCCTGGAGATTGGTTTGGGTTTACACATGCGCTAGGAGGAGATTTCCTGAACAACGTAAATCTAAGCTACCAACCGAGAGGGGATGGTTCCATTTCAAGTTTTGGAACAGATTTAATGAAAGCATACAAGCCTGGTGGATTTAAAAGGAAGTATATGTGTCTACATACATTTAATGTTTATGACTTAACTCTTTTGATGCAGGTACAGATTCGAGGTCGAATCCTTTTCAAGAGGGAGGTGACATGATCCAGGCAGACAACAAACCAAATGACGCATTACAAGTACCAGAAGGGCCAATTACGAGGCAGAGGACCAAAAGACTCAGAGAAGCAATGGCGGGATTAGTTCAGAGTTTTATGGCCGGCTGCAACCAACAAATAGAGGCGCATGTGGGCTTCGATGGAAAGGGCCCAAAGCCATTTCACTTGGCCCAAATCAGTTTAGAATAAAGCTTTTTAGGCTTTTAAAGACTTAAAGACTTGATATTTGTGTAATTTCGTTTTTAGGGGCATTATTGTCTTTATGCCTTTAGGGTTTCTTTTTGTAACAATATTTAAGCTTACTTTCTTCTTCATTTGAAAAAACCAACGAATTTGTAAACTCAAAAAGCTTAAAGCTTTGGCTATGGCCGAATTATTGTAAGGGAGGGATTCCCCTTTTCAAGTTTGAATCGACTTATCTAAGTTTTGGCAAACTTAGTGGCGTCTCCATTGCTAGCAAAACACTACAAGGATTCATCTTAAAGGTTCTCAAGGGCAAGTTCTTTGTGGGTCTTCTTTGTGGCCTTGGAAAGGTTTTGTTTCTACAAAATCATATTCGCGGTTCTTGGGGTTCTGTCCGTTGCTTGGGGTTTGCTTGGATTTCGAATCCAAGTGGGTTTCTTGTCATTTGGTATCTAGAGCTCAGGGTTCCAAGGTCTGATTTTTCTATCTTTCCTTTTGTTTGATTCTGTTTTTCTCTTGTTCTTTGTTATTTTCGTTTCAGTTCTTGTTGGATCTTGTTTCTGTTTTTTTTTTTTTGTTTATTTCTGGATCTGTTTTTGGTGTGTTTGTTCTTTGTTATTTTCGTTTCAGTCCTTGTTGGATCTTGATTCTGTTTTTTGTTTTGTTTATTTCTGGATCTGTTTTTGGTGTGTTCTGCATATCAGTTCATTCCAGTTGCATATCAGTTCATCTTCATCACTTTTTCCAGTTCTGGGCTTCTGTTCTGTTCTTCCTATCAGTTCGTCATAGTCATTCTGTTCTTTAGCATATGTTTAAGAAATAAGCATGTTCTTGGCGGCTGTGTGTTTTGTTTCTAAACCCTAGTGAAGTGTGAAATCAGACCCTGAAAACTAAGTCTGAAATCAGACCTAAAACGTACCTTTGAAATCTGCCTCTGAAATCAGACTCTGAGTTCAGACCCTGAAACTTAACTATTGAATCAGCTCTGAGTTCAGACCTGAAACTTAACATTGAATCAGCTCTGAGATCAGACCCTGAAACTTAGCCTTGAAATCAGACCAGACCAGTAGCCTCTGAAATCAGACCCAGACCAGTAACCTCTGAAATCAGACCTAGACCTCTGAAATCAGACCCAGACCAGTAACCTCTGAAATCAGACCTAGACCAATAGCCTTGAAATCAGACCCTAACCAGTAACCTCTGAAAATTAGCCTCTGAATTCAGACCCTGAAATCAGACCCTTATTCGACTCTGAAATCAGACACTGACCAACAGCCTCTGAATTCAGACCATCATCAGACTCTGAAATCAGGCTTTGAAAACCAGCCTCTGAAATCAGAACCTAAATCAGCCTCTGAAATCAAATCAGAACCACATTTAGCATCTGACGTTATCAAAAAAAAAAAAGAAAAAAAAAAAGGGACTTGAGTGATAGTGATCACTTGAGCAGAAAAAAAAAAAAAAAAAAAGTAAAAAAGTGAATTTTTTTTGGTTGAATCTAGTTTGTTCCATATTATCATTTAGGTGCCCGTGGAGGGTATTCCATCAAAATTTCTATAGCGGTGCCAAATTTTCTCCCGAAATTGCATACGACCGTGAATTTGCATGCTTATTTTTTTTCCATTGTGCTAATTGTTTACTCCTTATTTCTAATACTCTAGCTTAAGTATTATTGATTGAGTCTCCGTCATCATTACTATTGTTCGCGTTTTGTTTCCGCCTGCCCTATATATATATATGTTGGGTCCTTTGTGTTTCATGCTGGCTTGAGGACTACATTTGGTTTGTATTCTTGGATTGAGTGTGATTCACATTTGAATTGAGGACGAACTCAAGAGTGGTAAAAGGCAGTGATTGTGAGCACAGTATCGGGTAAAAGCCAATAGAGTGCAAACACGAGTGGAGTGATATCATTCGAGTGTAAACACGTGAGATTGTGAGGATTTAGATATTTGTTTTACTTTCTTGTTATTTCTAATCTGTTTTTTAGTGTTGAGATGGCAGGTCTAACTACTGATGAAAAGCTTGAGGCTTTGGATAGGAAATTTACAGATATGATGGAGAACATGAATACTGCTTTGGAGAGATTGTCCAAGAGTGTCGAGAGTATTCAAACTGGTAGCGGTCCCAGAGTACCACCACCTCAGAATGTACCACCACCTCACAATGTACCACCTCGCCGTGTACCACCACAGTATGTACCACCAGATGAAGAGGAAGCTGAAAATGAGTTTGATGATTCTGATGGTTTTGATGATGTGGAGGAGAGATTTCAGCCTGGGCATGATAGGAGGCCTAATAGGAGGTTTGATAGGAGGAATGATAGAGGGATAGACGGTTTGATGATAGAGGTGCATTTGATGCCAGAAGAGGGGATTATGATCGGAGAGGATATGGTAGGCGAGGAGATGTAGATGGTGATCTAGGTAGCATCAAGATCAAGATACCAACTTTCCAAGGCAAGAATGATCCTGAAGCTTATTTGGAATGGGAAAAGAAAATAGAATTGATTTTCAACTGTCATCACTACTCAGACGAGAAGAAGATCAGTCTGGCAGCAATTGAGTTTACCGATTATGCTATGATTTGGTGGGATCAGCTTGTCTCTACTCGGAGGAGAAACTATGAGAGACCGGTTCAGACATGGGCAGAACTTAGGGGTCTCATGAGAAAGAGATTTATACCCAGCCATTACTATAGGGAGTTGTATCAGAAACTACAACATCTGTATCAGGGGACCAAAAGTGTTGAGGACTATTACACAGAGATGGAAGTTGCCATGATCAGGGCAAATGTAGTTGAGGATGCAGAAGCTACTATGGCACGGTTTCTAGGGGGCTTGAATAGAGAGATTGCAAACATGGTGGAGTTGCATCATTATGTTGATTTGGAGGATATGCTTCACATGGCTATCAAGATAGAAAGGCAACTCAAGAAAAAGTCAACATCCAGATTTGGTACTCAGGCTACTTCTGCATGGAAAGGGAAATGGGTTCCGAATGAGAAGCGAGATGGAGGCTTTGACAAGCCTAGAGGCGAATTCAGTGGAGGCTTTAATAAGCCTAGGGCCGAACCTAGTGCCAAGGGTAAAGAGGCTGCGGAACCGAGCAAAACTAGACCAAAACCTGAGGGTGCAGCTGCTAGAACTAAAGATGTCAAGTGTTTCAAGTGTTTGGGCATGGGACACTATGCTTCACAATGTCCCAATAGGCGTACCTTAGTGATTGATAAAAAGAGTGGAGAGGTGTACTCTACCGATAGTGAGGTTGAGGAGGAGATGCCAGAGTTGGAGGATGCTAGTGACCATGAGGGAGCTGCATACCCGCTGGATAACTTATCCTTAGTTGTCAAGCGTGCTTTGAGTGCACTTGTTGTAGAGGATGAGAGTGTGCAGCAGAGGGAGAACATATTCCATACTAGGTGCCGTGTGAATGGCAAGGGGTGTAGTATGATCATAGATGGGGGCAGTTGTACTAATGTTGCTAGCACAGCTTTGATTGAGCGATTGGGGTTGAGTTGCTTGAGACACCCGAAGCCTTACAAGTTGCAGTGGTTAAATGATTGTGGGGAGATAAGTGTGACAAAGCAGGTACTGTTGAGCTTTACCATTGGGCCATACACAGATGATGTCCTATGTGATGTGATACCGATGCATGCAGGACATATTCTTTTGGGCAGGCCGTGGCAGTTTGATAAGAAGGTTATTCATGATGGGTTCAAGAACAAGTACTCTTTCCAGCATAAGGGAAAACCCATTACATTATACCCACTTACACCTGCACAAGTCCATGAAGATCAGGTTAAGTTGCAACTTGAGCGTGACAAAGAGAGAGCGAAGGGAAACACCACCTTGGGTGAGACTAGTGAGAGTGGTGTATCTGGTGAGAAAAATAAGGCCAAGGCCGTGGGAGTTTCCAAGGGGAGTGTGAGTGAACGTAAGGGGAAACAAAAGAGAGAGTTAAAAAGAGTTTCTACATGGGAGGGTGGTGAAGCAAGGAAAGCATTCAAGGCTAGCAAGCTCATGTTATTGTTAGTCTATAAGGAGCCTCATATTTATTTTACTAACTCTGACCATTTGCTTCCTGTGTCTATTTCATCTCTTTTGCAGGATTACAGTGACGTACTGACAGAGGACATACCTAGTGGGCTTCCACCCATTAGAGGTATTGAACACCAGATTGACTTCATACCTGGAGCAGTCATTCCTAACAGACCGGCTTATAGGAGCAATCCCGAGGAGACAAAGGAGCTACAAAGGCAAGTACGGGAGTTGATGGACAAGGGGTATGTAAGGGAAAGCATGAGTCCTTGTGCAGTACCAGTGCTTCTAGTTCCTAAGAAAGATGGGACGTGGCGTATGTGCGTTGACTGCCGAGCTATCAACAATATTACGGTAAAGTATCGTCACCCCATTCCTAGGCTAGATGACATGTTGGATGAATTGCATGGTTCCAAAATTTTTAGTAAGATTGATTTAAAGAGTGGATACCATCAAATTCGCATGAGAGAGGGAGATGAGTGGAAAACTGCATTTAAGACTAAGTATGGCTTGTATGAATGGTTAGTTATGCCATTTGGTCTCTCAAACGCACCTAGCACATTTATGAGATTGATGAATCATGTTATGCGTGCATTTTTAGGTAAGTTTGTTGTGGTTTACTTTGATGACATCTTAGTTTATAGTAAAACAGTAGATGAGCATGTAATGCATTTGGAGCATGTACTTGATGTTTTACGAAAAGAACAATTGTATGCTAACTCTGACAAATGCACATTTTGCATGGATAGAATTGTTTTTCTTGGCTTTGTTGTGAGTGCAGATGGCATCGAGGTAGATGTGGAAAAGGTAAAGGCAATTCAGGAATGGCCTACACCAACTACAGTGACAGAAGTCCGAAGCTTTCATGGGTTAGCGAGCTTCTATAGGAGATTTGTCAAGGACTTCAGTAGCATTGCCGCGCCATTGACTGAGGTAGTAAAGAAGACAGTTGGTTTTCAATGGGGCGAGGCGCAAGAGCGAGCATTCCAGGACCTTAAAGCGAAGTTATGCAGTGCACCCATTTTAGCACTACCCAACTTCGAGAAGACATTTGAGATTGAGTGCGACGCATCAGGGTTAGGTATTGGAGCAGTTCTCATGCAAGAAAAGCGGCCAATAGCCTATTTTAGTGAGAAGCTGAATGGAGCAGCTTTGAGGTACCCCACGTATGACAAAGAGTTATATGCGCTTGTGAGAGCACTTGAGACATGGCAGCACTACTTGTGGCCTAAAGAGTTCGTGATCCACACCGACCATGAATCATTAAAACACTTGAAGGGTCAAGGTAAGCTGAATAAGCGACACGCAAAATGGATGGAATTCGTTGAGTCATTTCCATATGTTATACGCTACAAGCAAGGTAAAGAAAACATAGTGGCTGATGCATTATCTCGCAGGTATGTTTTACTTACTTCAATGCATGCACGGATGTTGGGATTTGATTTGATTAAGGAATTATATGAGTGTGATTCTGATTTTGGTGAGATTTATGCTACTTGTGCAAAGTCATCTTTTGGAAAGTTTTACATTCATGATGGATTCTATTTTAAACGAACATGTTGTGTGTTCCTGCTTGTAGTATGCGTGAGTTGCTTGTGAAAGAAGCGCATGGGGGAGGTTTGATGGGGCATTTTGGGATTACTAAGACTTTAGCTATTTTACATGAGCACTTTTATTGGCCTAAAATGAAACGTGATGTTGAGCGTATTTGTGATAAGTGTCTAACATGTAAGCATGCTAAATCTAAATTAATGCCACATGGTTTGTATACTCCTTTGCCTGTACCTAGTGAACCCTGGGTTGATATATCGATGGATTTTGTGTTAGGTTTGCCTAGGACAAAGAGGGGTAGAGATTCAATCTTTGTTGTAGTTGATAGGTTTAGTAAAATGGCTCATTTCATTGCATGTCATAAAACCGATGATGCTACAAACATTGCAGATTTATTTTTCAGAGACATAGTGCGACTCCATGGTATACCTAGGAGTATTGTATCTGATAGAGATGTTAAGTTCCTTAGCCATTTTTGGAAGGTGTTGTGGGCTAAACTAGGCACCAAACTATTGTATTCTACCACATGTCATCCACAGACTGACGGACAAACAGAGGTAGTTAATAGGACTTTATCTCAATTATTGCGCACTATAGTTGGCAAGAATTTGAAGAGTTGGGAAGATTGTTTGCCATTTATTGAGTTTGCATATAATCGTAGCATTCATTCTTCTACTTCATTTTCACCTTTTGAAATTGTTTATGGTTTTCAGCCACTAACTCCATTGGATTTGTTACCTTTGCCTGTTGATGAGCACGCGGGGCTCGATGGAAAAAGGAAGGCCGATTTGGTGAAGCACATACATGAGAAAGCAAGAGAGCAAATACAACGAAAGAATGAGCAATATGCTTCTCATGCTAATAAGGGAAGAAAGCGTGTGGTATTTCAGCCTGGAGATTGGGTTTGGGTACACATGCGCAAGGAGAGATTTCCTGAACAACGTAAATCTAAGCTACAACCGAGAGGGGATGGTCCATTTCAAGTTTTGGAACGGATTAATGACAATGCATACAAGCTGGATTTACAAGGTAAGTATAATGTGTCTGCTACATTTAATGTTTCTGACTTAACTCCTTTTGATGCAGGTACAGATTCGAGGTCGAATCCTTTTCAAGAGGGAGGGGATGACATGATCCAGGCAGACAACAAACCAAATGACGCATTACAAGTACCAGAAGGGCCAATTACGAGGCAGAGGACCAAGACCAAAAGACTCAGAGAAGCAATGGCGGGATTAGTTCAGAGTTTTATGGCCGGGCAACCAACAAATAGAGGCGCATGTGGGCTTCGATGGAAAGGGCCCAAAGCCATTTCACTTGGCCCAAATCAGTTTAGAATAAAGCTTTTTAGGCTTTTAAAGACTTAAAGACTTGATATTTGTGTAATTTCGTTTTTAGGGGCATTATTGTCTTTATGCCTTTAGGGTTTCTTTTTGTAACAATATTTAAGCTTACTTTCTTCTTCATTTGAAACAACCAACGAATTTGTAAACTCAAAAAGCTTAAAGCTTTGGCTATGGCCGAATTATTGTAAGGGAGGGATTCCCCTTTTCAAGTTTGAATCGACTTATCTAAGTTTTGGCAAACTTAGTGGCGTCTCCATTGCTAGCAAAACACTACAAGGATTCATCTTAAAGGTTCTCAAGGGCAAGTTCTTTGTGGGTCTTCTTTGTGGCCTTGGAAAGGTTTTGTTTCTACAAAATCATATTCGCGGTTCTTGGGGTTCTGTCCGTTGCTTGGGGTTTGCTTGGATTTCGAATCCAAGTGGGTTTCTTGTCACATGTTATGGCCATTAGAATGGATGGGAACAATGTGTCGTCTGCTGTGGTAATAGGATTGGAACCCAGACGTAAATTATATAGCGAATCTGAATGGGACGGTAAGTGCGGGGGTCTGTACTTAGGAAACAACTCCACGTACCACTGAGCAAACCAGCAAAATGTTCACTTTGCTTTTGTATCTGTTCGTTTAATATTGCATTTTATTTTTATTCCGCATTACGTTACGTACTTGTGGGTTTAGGTGTTGATGATATTTAGTGCGCAGGGGCAAATCAGTGGATAAAAGGTCCTCCATTTTGAGGGATTATAAAAAGCCTAAGGGCACCTTTGCCACGAGTTTTTGGCCGCGCCGGACGAAGTTGTTGGTTGAATGGGAATGTGTTAACGAGCTACGAAGTCCTATATTGTTGTCTTTATTTTTATATTGCATTGTGATTGTAATGCGCATGGGCTTATTATGTTGGTCTAAGGTTCTCCATTTGGAGAAAGAAAAGCCTAAAAGGCTACCTTTACCACGATATTTCGCCGCGCATAATTATTATTCCGCCATTTAATTTATGTACGTTGTGTGTTTGTGTATTGATGATATAGTGCGCATGGGCAAATCAAGTTGGATTAAAGGTCCTCCGTTTTGAGGGATAAAAAGCCTAAGGGCTACCTTTGCCACGACGTTTTGCCACGCCGAACGAAGTATGTTTGGTTGAATGTGAGAGTGTTTAACCGAGCATACGAAGTCCTATATTGTTGTCTTTATTTTATATGCATTGTAATATAATGCGCATTGGCTAACTAGGGTGGATTAAGGTCCTCTATTCGAGGGAAACGCCTGAAGGCTACCTTTACCACAAGATTTTGCCGCGCCTTTTATTATGCCATTTACCCTTTGCATATCATTGCTTTATTTACGCATGCATTGCATTCTAGTGCGCATGGGCTAACTATGGTGGATTAAAGGTCCTCTATTCGAGGGAAATGCCTAAAGGCTACCTTTACCACGATGTTTGCCGCGCCGGACGAGGTGCACCCGATTGAATGTGTAATGTGTTCAATTGGGCACACGAGGTCCTACATTGTGTATTTGTTCAATCCATGCATTTGTTTGTGTCCTTTCAGATGCCATTTCTGTAATCTCGTTTGAACGCGTTTCCGAATGCTACACGAACGTATGCATTTTGTCTCAGTCCGTTCGAACGCGTTTACGAATGCTACTCGAACGCGCATGTATTTTATTTTTATCATGCATCAGGTCTTATCCTGTTCGAACGCGTTCTCGAATGCTATACGAATGCGAACCTTCTGTTTACCGTTCGAACACATTTTCAAAAGCTACATGAACGCATATACAGTGAACCGAGTCTTTTTCATCATATTTCATGCATGATTGCTTCTTGGGTGATTTCTCTTGCATTATGTAATTAATCATATCATTCCATTATTGACACTTTTACTGTTGTCATCTATTTGTATTCTCGCATTTATATATTTGATGTGTTCGTGAGATTGTGTTCAAGCATGATTAGGTCGTTAGTATGTTACTTGTTTCTTAAAGCATGATAAGGTCGTTAGGATGTTACTTGTTTCTTAAGCATGATTTATTCATTAGCACGTTATTCCTCTATGCATGATTTGGTCATCTTCTTTCACAATAGGCGTTCAATTTACGTTTATGTTTAGGTTGTTATTTATCTTTCGTGTTTGATGATTCAACATGTTCATGAGATTATTGTGTGATATCGTATGTTTGTCGTCATGATGATTTATTTTATACATGCGAACTTAGGAATAGATTATCCTTGGAAATATATATTGCTTAGGCTTGGTTAGATTATTGCACAAATCATAACATTACAAGTGACATAAGTAAGAGACCATTCTGAACCCAACGGTTTGAGGTCTTCCCTTGCGAGGGGTGAGTGCGGCCTTAAATCATTTTCCCGGTTCACAACGGGTGGCGACTCCATGTTATTTCTCCGGTTTAGTTCCCCCGTGGGCTACTCCGTACTCCCGACTGGGCCGCGATTCTGGGACAGCGTAGCCGATTTCTGTGTCCTACAGTCTGGCGACTCCATTGGGGATAGAGAATCGGCCCCGAAATAATGTCTTGTAATGTTTGTGATTTGTGCTTTAAGTTAACCGTGTCTATTATGGGTTGAGGGGGTCTAATCAAAGGCATTGTTAAGGCTAGGTGATGGTTTGGTGTCTTCCTTCATTCACTACCTTTCTATAAGGAAAAGCTGTGAGGGCACCTAGATAATCATTAACCGTAGCTTGTTGTGACAGACTAATTTGGAGGACTTGTTGTTTATTCCTGTCACCAAGGCGATAAGAGCCTAAGAGACTTGGGTATTTAAGAGAGTTCGCTCCACCCTCTCTCTGGGGAATCTACAATGGGAAATCCATTTGACAGTTAGTCACACACCGTAACTCGTTGGCACGTACCTTAAGGTATAAAAAATGTGCGCTCACTTGGTCGCTTGAAACCTTGAGTGGGGAGTCCTTGTTGTGGGCAATCTTTCGTCAGCGAGAGCCTTAGTCCACACTCCCGTAAACCCACGTGTGAACCTTAATCGTAGAACTGGTAGAAATCATTTCCTTATGTTTATGTTTGGGACCATTGTCATTTGGATCCGGTTGGACTTCTTGTCAAGAAATGCGAACTTGTTGGGCTATTTAAACTGGGACGAGTTCGTATCTTATGACAATTGGGCCAAAACGCTTTGAAATGCCGATGGGCCACTCTATAGAAATTGTTTCTTTATGCTTGTGTTTGGGCCCCTTATCATTTGAAGTCGTTTAGCCATGTTATCGCAAAGTGTAAACCTGTTGGGCCTTTTCAACTGGGACAAGTTTGCACCGCGCAATGGCGTGGTTAAATGCTTTAAAATGATAATGGGCCAACCTATACATTCTATACATCTCATGCATCATATGCACGCATACATGCTAATATATGGTTTTAAAGACACCATAGATTCCCGTTGGGTAAGGGAAGAGGGAAGACTCACCAAGAGACCGATAGAAAACATGAGTGAATCAGAGAATGAGGTATCCCATATGGATCAGTTTGAGAACAGTCTCACCAATATTACTGAATAGTTACAAGCTTTGACTGTTGCTGTGGCTAATATGGCTGTGCCCCGTGCTGGGGGAAATTCTGAGAATGTGAGGCGTGAGGAGCCTCCGAATGGGTTGGGGGATGATATCCCCACTTTTGATGATGACATGACAGAATATGCGACAGGAAGAATGATTGGGTCTCAGGCAGAATTTCAGAAGCTTCGGGATCTGGTAGAAATGGTTACCCACAAAATGAGGGGTAAACATGAAGAGTTGTTAGATTATGAGGCAATGACCTTTGAAGAACAGTTGTCAGCTCAGTTCAAGATGTCTGATATGGCCAAGTTCAATGGGAATGGGGACCCGAGGGTCCATCTTCGACAATATGTTTCAGTTATGAGTTCAGTAGGCGTGTCACAGCGCCAATTGCAGAAAATGTTTGGAATGTCACTTGATGGGCGGGTAGGGTATAGTATGGTATCATAACCTGGAAAGAAAGGTTAAGGAAGACTGGAGGGAACTGGCTGAAGCTTTTCTGAAGCAATATGTTACAGATTTGGAAATTGATTTATCACTCCGTGATTTGGAGAACACTAAGTAGTACCCGGAAGAAAGCTTCAAGGAGTATGTAGACCGCTGGAGAAGCCAGCTTCTGAAAATGTAGACTCGGCCTTCGGAGAAGGACCAAATAAAGATGATCATCAAAGGTACCAAGTCTTCCATCTATGGCAAGTTGAGGAGGATGACCTCCATGATTACATATTTCCGACAGTTGAGGGAAACTATCATGGATATTGAAGAAGAGGAAGCCGAGAATCGAAAGTTTTATAGTCTGAATAGGAGGACTGTTGGAGGATGCTCAGATGCTAAGCCTGTTTCTGCTGAAGTTACTGCCATTAAGAACCGACGGCTTTCCAACCTGGGCAGACCTTTATCCAAAGTGCTTGAGAAATTGACAAGGCAATGACTCTTAAAACCCTTGGAGCCTAAAATACTCCCAAATCCTCCCCACCACACCTCAACATGAACCGTTATTGTCACTTCCACCAGCATCACGGTCATGACACTGATAGATGTGCTCGCCTCAGATATGAAATCCAAGACCTCATAGACTCCCATAAGATACCTGACCCTGAAAAAGAACAGCCCAATACAAATCATAACCCTTTACGTGACTATCACTCTATCCCACCGCCTACCTACATGATTAGCTCCGGCCTACCCGAAAGCTTTGTCCTCCAAACTTTCAACCACCAAATTTCTTGCATGAGGATATGGGATGAGGACAGTGAAGAACCATAGGCCAAGGAAGAAGGCGATGTCGTGGATGATGAAGTTGTTCTCCCTAATTTATTTGATCCTGCATTTTTAAAAAAGACATTGATTTTGTCTAGTTGTTCCAACATTTTCTTAATGATAATAAAGATGTTCATTTTGCTTACCTGCCGGAGTCTCTTCCTTTCAACCTGCAACATGAGTATATTTGACAAAAGCATTCAACCCTGGTACTATGATAACTCAGCGATGTTTAGAACACGGGGAATCCTTGGAAGAAGCAAGCAGAAAAGATAGGATAGCCATTTAGAAAATGGGAAATGGGGCAGTAAGACTATCAGACTTGGAAGGGAATGAGTTCACCAAGCCGATCAACGTAGACAGATTGAAACAGTACTTTGCTTGAGGAAGGGAAGACCGAGCAGTCACCAAGAGAATTGGCGGAAGACCTAACCCAACGAAATATGAAACTCATTCATGCAAGCATGCATACATGTAACACACTTCCATTCTTTTTATGTTTTGTGTTTGTTTTGTATTCACAGGTTTCGAAGAAGGAAAAGAGAAGGCGGAAAAGACAAGCCAATCAGAAGTGACAACATTGCATCAGTCTCAGGAATGAATTAGAATCAGTATCAGTTGAGGGCGAGCCCCACATCAGTATCAGTTGAGGGAGAGGCCCATATCAGTGTCAATCTGGGGGCGAGGCCCACATCGGTATCAGTTTGGGGGCGAAGCCCACATCATCATCAATCTGGGGGCGAGGCCCACATCAGTATCAGTTGAAGGCGAGGCCAATATCAGTATCAATCTAGGGATGAGTACCGAGGGCGAGGCCCACATCAGTATCAATATCAGTTTTGGGGATAAGTCACGGGGGCGAGGCCCACGTTAACATCAATATCAGTATTACCAGGTATGGCACTCTGGGGGCGAGTCCTACGTCAGCATCAGTATCAGTATTGCCAGGTATGGCACTCTGAGGGCGAGTCCCACATCAACATCAGTATCAGTTTCGTCGGGTATGGCACTCCAGGTATGGAGATATCACTGCGATACTCTGGGTATGGAGACGCAACCGCGACGCCTCGGGTATGAGGTTTAGCATGCCGGGTATGCACTCCGGGTATGGAGATATTACTACGACACTCTAGGTATGGAGACGCAACCGTGAGGCCTCGGGTATGAGGTTTAGCATGTCGGGTATGGCACTCCGAGTATGGAGATATTACTGCGACACTCTGGGTATAGAGACGCAACCGCGACGCCTCAGGTATGAGGTTTAGCATGCCGGGTATGGCACTCCGGGTATAGAGATATTACTGCGACACTCTTGGTATGGAGACGCAATCGCGAGGCCTTGGGTATGAGGTTTAGCATGCCGGGTATGGCACTCCGGGTATGGAGATATCACTGCGACACTCTGGGTATAGAGACCCAACCGCGACACCTCAGGTATGGGGTTTAGCACGCCAGATATGGCACAACCAAAATCAACTCAACACAACAGGCAAGTCACGTGGCAGCTGGCAAGCCAGGTAAGTAGAAATGCATTGCATAACTTTGATAAGATTGTCATTGTCACACACTGCACAAGTCCCATCAAAGTGGGGGCGACTGTAGGCATTGCATTTTTGCATGTAAGTCTATATGATGAGTCTCATTTAGAGGCACTACCTTTTAAGTCACGGAAGTCGCGGGAAACGGACGTCGGAAGGGAAAAGTCAAGAATTGACATTTTTGTTGGATTTAGTTCGCTTGTTTAGCTTCGGGTTCGTTTGTTGGACCTCTGTTTTAAAACACATCCCAAGCCCATTTCTCCCAAGCCCAATCCAAAATAATTAAACCATTTAAAAAACATTTCACAAATTAAATTAAAAGCAATTAAATTAAATTAAATCCAATTGAAATCCAATTAAATTAAATTCCTAATTTAAATAAATCACTTCCTAATTTAAATAAATCACCTACCAATTTAAATATATTCCCCCACCAAAATACAATTATCCTTTCCTTTTTTAACTAATTAAATCAATCCCTAATTTAATTGATTATTTCCTTTTCAAAACCCATTCATAACCCTAATTGACAACTATAAAAATAACAAAAAATGCAACCCTAAGGCTCTAGATTCTCACGGCAATCATCAAACACAAATAAACAACCTTATTCACGCCATAGTAAACCACACAGCCACGCTTCTCACTACTCTCAAAACCTGAAGCCATTCACAACCCTCACGCACACACTCATCACACACAACCTTCACGCCTAAAGCCCTTCATCACGCACCAAATAGCCCTCACAACACCGCCTTCATCACGCACCAAATAGCCTCACAGCACCCCCTTCATCACGCCACAGCAACCCTACTTCACGCACTGACCATGTAGAAAACCGACACATAACAAGCACCAGCCCCACGAAGCCAAAAGCCACCACTACTCATAAACAACCAGCCCTCCACGTGAAGCAATCAGCCACCCTCTCTCACAAACTGGCAACAAACAAGTAATACTTTTCACACCACACACACACTCACGCCACTCAGCCCCTTCACGCATACACACTTCACAGCCACGAACCAGCCCTTAGCCCTTCAACCTGCTGCCTCTTTCTTCTCTTTACACGGTAATTCAACAAACCTTCATCTTTCTCATCTCACGACACCTTAGGCTACACACTCACACACATGGCCACAAGAGATCTTACACGGCTGGCACTTTGAAACACACACACACTGACCAACACATACAGCAAATCACAAACACACACACTGACCAACAAAGCAACAAAATAACCCAAATAAACAGTCCCTAAAATAACCCAAATACAACCCCCAAAAACAGCAGCCGAATAACCCAAAAAACAGTCCCTAAACACCACAAAACAGCCCCTGAAAATAGTGACTGAAAAAAACACAAAACAGCAGCGAAACGGAGTGAAAACAGTAGCCCGAGAGACGTGAACCGGAGGAGTTGCGGAGCATCAACCCTTTCGACGACCGTGTACCGTACTTCCGAGAGACGATTTAAAAGGTTAGACCTGATGGCACTTTTCTTAATTATTTTCATTCATCTTTTAATTGTTTTATTTATTTTCTTCGCATGAGAGTCGCTTGTGGATGCATGTTGTTGCCTTTGAATGGATGGGAAAATGTGTCGTCTCTTGTGGTATATAGGATGGAAACCCAGACGTAAATTCCGTAGATGAATCCGAATGGATGGTAGTGCGGTCTGTACTTGGGAAACAACTCCACGTACCACTTGAGCAAACGGCACATGTTTCACTTTGCTTTTGAATCTTGTTCATTTATTATTTGCATTTTATTATTCCGCCATTTACTTTATGTATGTTGTGTGTTTATGTGTTGATGATATAATGCGCATGGACAAATCAAGTTGGATTAAAGGTCCTCCATTTTGAGGGATAAAAATCATAAGGGCTACCTCTGCCACGATGTTTTGTCGCGCCGGACGAAGTATGTTTGGTTGAATGTGAGATGTGTTTAACCGAGCATATTAAGTCATATATTGTTGTCTTTATTTTTTATGCATTGTGATGTAATGCGCATGGGCTTATTACGTTAGTTTAAAGGTTCTCCATTTGGAGAAAGAAAAGCCTAAAAGGCTACCTTTACCACGATACTTCGTCGCGCCTTTTATTATTCCGCCATTTACTTTACGTACGTTGTGTGTTTGTGTATTGATGATATAGTGCGCATGGGCAAATCAAGTTGGATTAAAGGTCCTCCGTTTTGAGGGATAAAAAGCCTAAGGGCTACCTTTGCCACGGCGTTTTGCCACGCCGAACGAAGTATGTTTGGTTGAATGTGAGATGTGTTTAACCGAGCATACGAAGTCCTATATTTTTGTCTTTTTTTTATATGCATTGTAATATAATGTGCATGGGCTAACTAGGGTGGATTAAAGGTCCTCTATTCGAGGGAAACACCTGAAGGCTACCTTTACCATGAGGTTTTGCTGCGCCTTTTATTATGAAATTTACCCTTTGCATATCATTGCTTTATTTACGCATGCATTGCATTCTAGTGCGCATGGGCTAACTAGGGTGGATTAAAGGTCCTTTATTCGAGGGAAATGCCTAAAGGCTACCTTTAGCATGATGTTTGCCTCACCGGACGAGGTGCACCCGATTGATTGTGAGATCTATTCAATTGGGCACACGAAGGTCCTACATTATGTATTTGTTCAATCCATACATATGTTTGTGTCGTTTCAGATGCCATTTCTGTAATCTCGTTCGAACGCGTTTTCGAACGCTACACGAACGTATGTATTCTGTCTCAGTCTGTTCGAACGTGTTTACGAACGCTACTCGAACGCTCATGCATTTTTTTTTTATCATGCATCAGGTCTTATCCCGTTTGAACACGTTCTCGAACGCTATACAAGCGTGAACCTTTTGTTTACCGTTCGAACGCATTTTCAAACGCTACATGAACGCATATACAGTGAACCGAGTCATTTTCATCACATTTCGTGCATGATTGCTTCTTGGATGATTTCTCTTGCATTATGTAATTAATCATACCATTCCATTATTGACACTTTTACTGTTGTCATCTATTTGTATTCTCGCATTTATCTATTTGATGTGATCGTGAGATTGTGTTCAAGCATGATTAGGTCGTTAGTATGTTACTTGTTTCTTAAAGCATGATTAGGTCGTTAGGATGTTACTTGTTTCTTAAGCATGATTTATTCATTAGCACGTTATTCCTCTATGCATGATTTGGTCATCTTCTTTCGCAATAGGCGTCCAATTTACATTTATGTTTAGGTTGTTATTTATCTTTCGTGTTTGATGATTCAACATGTTCATGAGATTATTGTGTGATATCGTATGTTTGTCATCATGATGAATTATTTTATACATGCAAACTTAGGAATATATTATCCTTGTAAATATATGTTGTTGAGGCTTGGTTAGATTATTGCACAAATCATAACATTACAAATGTCATAACTAAGGGACCATTTCGAACCCAATGGTTTGAGGTCTTCCCTTACGAGGGGTGAGTGCGGCCTTAAATCATTTTCCCGGTTCACACCGGGTGGCGACTCCATGTTATTTCTCTGGTTTAGTTCCCCCATGGGCTACTCCGTACTCCCGACCGGGCCGCGGGCTGGGACAGCGTCGCCGATTTCTGTGTCCTACAAGCGTCGTCAATTTCTGTGTCCTACACATATAGTAAAAGAATTCATATTATATAAACTATTTATTTTATTCATAATAAAATATTTATATCAGTATTTACAAGGAAATACAAGAGAAATTGGCGCTCAAAGTACCAACACTAACACAAGTGTCATGTGAAAAGCTTTTGAAGTGTAGGATTTGTGATTAATATTTTATTTGTCGTGCTGAGCATGCTATTTGTAAATATTAAATAAATGATTGACTTTTTATGATGTTTTGGGCAGAGCCATTGAGTGTTGATAGAAGATGTTGGCACGGAGCCCTTAGGTAATGTTTTTGATGTGTTGGTGTTGACATGAGGTCCATTTGGATATATGTTGTTTATTTCAGGATTTTTTTTATGCTGGATTGAGATCCAGGTTGTCCGATTTTAGATTACATCATGCCGGATTTTCATAAATTTAGAGGCTTATGGAGATGGGTTAATTTTGCCTCATGCCGGTAGTATCCTGGCTTTGGCGAGGTGTTATAGTTATGGTATCAGAGCAAAGGTTAGGGTGTCGGTGACTGCTGCTACAGGGTATCTGATCGTCTGAGTAAGTTTTCTGTTGCGTATAGAGCATATAAGTCATACGTTTGTTATTTGATTTGAATTCTATTATAAGTATGATGTGCTATGATTTTGATTGATATTGATTATTCGAATTATTGGTACATGTTTGTATGTTATGAATATATGTATGTGTATAGGTACATTAAGTTAAAAGTATGTTGTTCATATATGTATATGTATAAGTAAATAATGTGAATTTGAGGTGTTTTGAGGTATGAGAGATTTTATGATGTTGATAGTCTGAATTATGAACTGATATTTTGAACCATGTTTTGAAAACTTGGTATTTGATTTTTAGCACAAAAGTGTTTTGAAAAGAAAGAAAGAAATAAAGTTTTAAGGTGTTTTGATTTTGATTATAAAGGATAAAGAAAATATTTCCGCTTCGACGCTTGATTCACTTTTTCATGTTTTGAGATTTATCGATATGTTTCCGTCAGGGTGCTTGATATTATGTTTCTGTCTCGATGCTCGAAAATGATTTTGATGTTTTTAAAATTGTAAAACTTATTTCCGTCGAGACGCTCAAAAATCTATTTCCGCCACGGTGCTTGATGATTTTACGTTTTAACTCTCTGTGGTGCTTGTATATGTTCCGTTCCGGATTGGCCCCCGAGGCACTAGTTATTGGGTCCAGACTATCAGAAAAATGACTAGCCCACTACCATGTCAGCATGGTCCGTACACTATCCACTCTATGCGCGCGACTGCATAGTGGACGATCGCTATGTATTTTGAGAAATTTTCATTAAAGATTTATTTTTGATTTACACATTTATGTTTTTTTGGGGCGGGCGATAATGATTTCAAAAGAAAGACATTATGATTTTGATGCATTTCGGTATTGTTTATGATATTATACCATATGATATGTTTTTATCACGGTGCTTGATGATTTTATGTTTTTGACCCTCCGTGATGCTTGTATAGGGGTTTGTCCAACTGCAGTGGGCCGACCCGACCCTCTATCGACAGGGGATCATTTCGTTCATTTTCCGATCTGTGCGCGTGATTCGAGCATTAGGCGCTTGTTTATGTTTCATCCAGTGAGTATTGATGGATGCTCGATATGGATTTACGATAATGGATTTTGAAACTGATTTTATTTACAGTAAGAGTTTTTCAAATATATTTTTGAAATGATTTTTGAAAGAGAATATTTTACGTTTTCTATTTTTAATGATGACAGAGATAGACAAATTTCAGACTATCAATATCACAAGAGTACTATGATTATATGTCACTTTTGGCTGTGATAGTGGAAATATTGGTTAATATAAAAGAGTATGTTCGTTATAAGAATACGTATGTAGTTTATGGTTAGAGACCGATCTTTTGAGTATTGCGATGGCTATATATACTATGTTATTAGCCATACAAAGTTGTATGTGTGATGGGATATATACGCATGTAAATTTTGATATCGACACCGTTTACATATATGATATGGAATAAAATGATGCGAAATGAATGTTAAGTCTCCGTTTTGATATTGTATTATATTGCGTGTAGAGAACATGTGCTATGTTACTCGTTTCAGGTGATGTATGTGATTGGCTATATAGAATCTATGTATGACTTTCTTTTTTTGTGGATGGATGAGTGTGAAATGGTTTGAGGGTGTTTTTATGAATGCGTGTGAAATAAGATGATAAGTTTGATGTGTTATTGTTATAAAATGTATGATTCGATGCTTTTTGTTTTGGAAATAATATAGTTTGTATTGG
This sequence comes from Zanthoxylum bungeanum, assembly GCA_019454045.1. Lineage (NCBI taxonomy): Eukaryota > Viridiplantae > Streptophyta > Magnoliopsida > Sapindales > Rutaceae > Zanthoxylum > Zanthoxylum bungeanum. The sequence continues at coordinate 23,701 of SKCR01042497.1, forward strand.
TGTATGAAATACATAACTTTTGAAAATGGTGTAAAGTGAGGTGACTTCTGAATACATATAAGATGGTAATGTATATACGATCGGTTACGAATGATCAGACGTAAGCACAGAGAAATTTCAAGGACGAAAATTTTATAAGGAGAGGAGATGTAATATCCCGGGTTTTTCGGAACAGGGAAAATTTTCGAATTAAAGTGAAAGATTTGGAAAGGGATGGTATTCGAAAATTATACTTCATGTGTTAGAAAATAGGTGGGAATATTTTAAAGTGAAGTTTGGTCACGTTGGAAAATGCGTGATTTCAAGAACCGGTTACATAATTTCTGATTTTATCGTTATATGCATAAATATTTCTTTTTTCGGTTATAAAGATAGCAAATGAACTCCGATTGAGTTGATTTTTGAACCATCGGACTCATTTTTCCGAGAGAATAATTTTCATGTTGAACACTTTTTGAAATTTGCATCAGAAGGGCTTCAAAATGCGAAATTTCTAGAAAGTTCCATGACAGGGGCTTGATTATAATTTTCAGGGCCCAAAATGTAAATTTCAGAAACTTCACTATAAAGACCCATTGTTTTCAAAAATTGCCAAAATGGCAAAGTAATTATAAATCCCCCACACCCCCCAAAACACGTTATCTGCATCGCTGGTCAAGCCGACGGCCTGCCAGCCACCGCCGATAGGCGCGACCAGTTAGGGGGTGCGTCGGCATCCCCTTCACCTTGAGGTGGCTGGCGGCAGCCTCCTGGTCACTGGAAAACGACAGTAATGAGGTAGAAATACACTGGCTTGGGTTTCTCGATCCTGGCTCATCACTTCGTTTCACGGCCCAAGCCATCTGTCAAATTGAAGCTCTCAGAGAGTACTACAAGATGACAGTGACGATTCTTCTGATTCGTGCTCGATTGCACATGAAATGAGGGTGGAATATTCAGATGAATAGTGACACATGGTGAACAGTAGTTCCGATCGAAATTCTGTCGATTCCAACGCATTCGTGGGATCGTTTAGAGTCCGTATATGGCCTCGAAATCTTGGTAAGTCCTCCCGGTAGAAATCCACAAATTTCAAGTTTATAGTTAAATGTTCGGATGCATCCAGTAGATTCTTAGAGTAGAGTATTGATATAAATTGAATTGTTTGAGTGTTAGTATTTTGAATATGAGCATTCGGTAGAATCCGAGTGAAAACGGAACGAGTTTGATCGATCCGATCGAATATGTAAGTTTTCGGTAAGAGTGGGTTTTTGCGTATAAAGATGTGTTTTGGTTTTGATGTTAGTTACAAGTTATTTATGATATTACGAACATGTTTGGATAAATTCAGGTAGGTTCGGAGGGTTCGGGACCCTTCCATAGCGTTTACGGAAACTTTCTCGGAAAATTTTTCCAAAAGCACGTAAACCGAGAATTTAAGTTAACCGACCATTTTGATTAGTTTATCATGATGTTTTAAGAGTAATGGAACTGAAAACATTGAAAAAAGATTTGATTTGGTTTTCCATAAAGTTCCGGAATTTTATCGTAGTTATTCGAGAACTCTGTAAGTCGTGTTTCTGATGATGTTTCGTCATTTATTTTGGCAGACTTCACTAGGACCTGGAGTGCTCGTGAAGCTAGGAAAGTAACTTATACGATGAATACTTGAAAGTTGATTTATGTTTATATATATATATATATAAATGATTGAAGTGTTTAGGTTATGACGAAAATAGATAAGAGATGGTATTGAGAAATAAGTGCAATACTATGTATGGTTAAGAATCAACCATCACATGTATGGATTTTTGGTTATTGATATGCTATAAAGTGAAGTAATTGATGAGCTGAATGTCTATATATATGTATTTAGGTATGTAAGTGTATGAATGTGTAATGGCATGTATATGTATACGTACATGAAAAAGTATATGTACAAGTATTGATACACGTATTTGTATTGGTAGTTGATGATATGCCATGGATAATTTATGTATGGTAGATCGTCAAAAGGAATAAGTCATGTTTTCTAAATTTATGTTTGTACGTGTAGATGTGTGTTATTGGAATAAGTTTATTAATGACTAATGCATATTATCTAGTGGTATAGAGGTTGGGTTGGTATAGGCTAAGTCTTTTCCGAGGGATGGAAGTTCTTGACTGATTGGATACATATATGAATAGTGAATGTTGACTGATAAGTAAAGAATATGATTTATCGATAAATGAAGAGATGTGAAGACTGTGAGAGATATGAGATTTGATTTCGTAATAAGGTGTATATTCGTATGTTTGAAATATATGTATGTATAAGAGTATTTGAATGATATTTGGATTATTTTTCGTGTATGTGCTTATGTATGAAAAGTCATATGATAATTTTATGTTATATGGTGCAAACGTCTGTGTGTATGTTCGATTACATGATTCACGGTGTAGTAGTCCAGCTGGTTAGGAATCCTTTTGGACAAAATTCATCTCATACCTATTCTAAAATAGGTAATGAGTCTCATACGAGCATTGTGTGTGTAAGATAGCCGTATGTATGTGTTGTTGAATGATGTGAACTTTGATGTATTGGTTGTTGTGTGTGCTTCGTGGTTGGTTGCACGATGATTGTAAATATCTCTAAGTGTATGTGTACGATAGAACTCGTGTTATGTATGGATCGTGTATGCTTATGTGAAATGAATGGATGATTTGAAACTGATGAGAATATCAGAGGTTATAAAGCATGTTTTCCAAGTTGTAATGGTATGTACTTATATGTATAAGAATTTCGATATTGTATTTGCATGTATATAAGAGAAGTATGTTTCGAATTGAAAGAAGTGTGATTGTTTCATCGATTTGATGATAATTCAAGTATGCTTAATCATAATAAAGTATAATAAGTCTGAATCCACGTCACATATAATGGAAATGGATTCGATAGAAGACGACTTGTTTGTGATGTTTGGGTCGATGCTTTGTGTGATTTGGATGTCTCGCTTATAGATTGACATATATGTGAATATGTAGATTTGAAAATTTGTCATTGTAAAGTATAAAGGATAATAAAAATTGGTAAATCTGAACTTGTAATATTTAATAATTTAATAATTTTGTTATTTTGTTGATATGTTTGACTTGTTTGTTTATCAGCATGGTTACTTACTGAGTTTTTAAAACTCACACCAAACCAGTTTGCTAGTTTTTTTGGTTGACTTCCAGATTGGTCAACCACAATAGCTTTGGAAGTCATGCTCGAGACGCGGATCTCCCAAGCGGTAGTCACCCTCGTAAGTGTCCTGGGATAAGATTTAGAAGTGTAGGATTTGGGATTATTATTTTATTTGTCGTGCTAAGCACGCTATTTGTAAATATTAAATAAATGTTTGATTTCTTATGATGTTGTGGGCATAGCCCTTTAGTGTTGATAGATGATGTGGGTACGAAGCCCTTATGTAATGTTTTTGATGAGTTGGTGTGGACCCGAGGTCCATTTTGATATATGATGTTTATTTCAGGATCGTTTTGATGCTGGACTGAGATCCAGGTTGTCCGATTTTAGGATAAATCATGCCGGATTTTCATAAATTTATAGGCTTATGGAGATGGGTCAATCCTATCTCCTGCCGGTACCATCCTGCCTCTGGCGGAATGTTACACGTTGTGCATCAGAAAGTGGGTCCGCTATATTACAGTTATTTTTTCAAACAAACTCAGATGTCTCCCTTGGTCAACATCACCCATACTATGTGGAACTTACGTTCCACATTAACATCCATTAGATACGACGATAATATTACACTTAAGAAAGTCACTCTAACATTAATATTAAAACAACCGGAAGCATAACATTAATATTAATATTAAGACTTTTAACCTATAAAGTCACTCTATAACTTCTTAAGTCAGTACTTCATAAGTTGCAGCTAATTTTACTTGTACAGCAGAATCAATTGTGACACTCCGAATGTATCTTTTCTTCTTCTTTAGATGTAAACCATATATTATCATTAACATACTCAAAGTATGATCTCAATGATCCTAATGATTGCAGATTATTATCTTCGGGAATTAGAAACTCGTTCTTAATATACAAAGATTTTAACATATCAAAATACCTCATAACAATTATGACTTAATTGATATATCTAATCGTACATAATATAGCATTTATAATACAATCATCAAATGATGCATAAAAATGATTAGACATTCTAATCAATTACTCTTTCATTTGAGGAATCATCATCTTCAAAATATGAACGTTATATATAAAAGACACACACAAATTGTCAAATAGTTATACTAACTATCACATACATAGTCAAGTTGTGTCCTTGATAAGGTCATATCTAACGTTCGACTAATGAGAGTATCTCACAAGTCTCTTAATTTTATAGCATATATAAAATTATGTATCGAATATAACAGAGACAACTCTCACTACTATAGTCACATAGGAAATAAGGCTTAAGTTAACATTTTACCTGACAGACATATCATTATTATCTTGATAATGATTATGTCTTCAAAATATAATACTAGAGAGAATTTTACACTCCCACTGATCATATTAACTCATATGTATACTCTATAATTTGGTAGAATCAATCAGTTTGATTATGTAATCAAAATAGAGACTACACTTCTCGAAGCTCATTTGTGTTTACAAATAGACTCCACAAGCTGATATACCAAAATGTGATTTCGGCTAAACACAAACGTAATTTCACAATGGACATTTTCAATGAACAAATCCATTTAGGAACACTATTTTACATTCTTTAGCAAAAATACCCAATTTAATATAACAAATAACCAATATATTTGGAATGTTCTATTTGAATGACTTGAGAAAATTTTCACAAATTCTAATATTCTTTGACTTGAGAAAATTTTCACAAATTTTCACAAATTCTAATTTTCAAAAATACCCATATGAGAAAATGTTCTATAGGAATCACCTTATGCTATAGAATCAATTTTGGCCCATTCGGCCCAATTAATTATTAAAGGCCCAATGTCATACTTTGGACTTTATGGAAATGGTTTAGGCCCAATTGGATCCAACCCAATTGACCAAAACCAAACTTGGCCCAACCAAGCCCATTAAGCCCAATTACAACAATTAAATTAATACAACATTCCAAATTAGATATTAATTCAATTAAAGTGCAATCACCATAATTAATTACCTAACCTAATGTTTCCAAAACATCAATTTAATCTTTTTAATCATCCCTATTTTCCAAATTCATGTCCAACACAAAATTGGGGCAAAATCAATTCTCCAACAACATGCATAACCCAAGGCCAAGGCAATAAAAAATCATTCAATTTGATTTCAATCCAATTTAAATCAACATTCAATATTTATATCATGCCATCAACACATCCAATATGTCAAATTTTGAAAAAATCACCATGAGCAACCTAGGGGATACATTCGGCCAAGCATAGATTTTGAGGATTTTTGATCTAATCAATTTATCACAAATCAAATGATATACAAATCCAATTAGACATCATATAAACTCAACCAACTCATCAATTTAGGCAAAATCAAGCTCTAAGCATAAAATCCCAAATTAAAGTCATGAACCCTAGATTTTCAAATCAAACTTGGGAGGCTCTGATACCAATATAAGTGTTCCTAGAACATGCCAAGATTATCTAAGAGTGATTCGTGTGTGAATTAATCGAAGGAAGTTACGGGAAAACTCACCTTGATCGTATTTAGGATTTCAAAAATTCCTTCTTTGTTGGAGCTCCAAGCTTGTTTGTTGAGTTCAAAACTATCGGGTGAGTTTCCCTATCACCTTTCTATGACTCCCAAAGTGCTAGCTTTGTCCAAAAATTGAAAGAAAAATTTCTTCTCCAATAACAACAAGAATCGGCAATGGAGGGTAGAGAAGAAAGAGAGAGATGTGAATAGTAATGTCTAACAAAACTAATGATGTTTTCCAAACACAACTCCCTTTTATATTTTCCAAAAACAAAAGTCAAGTGTGTTGGAAAAAATGCACTAAATGCATCCAACCACTTACATCAACAAATGACTAGTGATGTGAGTTAATGGGTCCCACCACTTTGAATTCAAAATTCAAGTTGGGTCGCTCAACACACTTCGGGCTCGGGTTCGTTTAATTCGATTAAACGAATTTTTCCGTTGCGACGTAATTAAATCTAATTTAATTAAATAATAATGCGTAACAAAATTATTATGGAAGTCGCTTACGAATTAATTCCAAATTAATTCGTTCTTTAGAATTAAAATCAAATTTAATTCCGCATTGAAATCTAATTTCAATTAATATATCTAATATATTATTTTAGCACAAATAAATAAATAAAATAGAAAAATCTAATTTAACTATTAAATTTATTTTACCGATTAATTCCAAATTAATCGCGTTCTCTCTTCTCGACGAATTTAGTCCCAGATAAATTCTCAACGCAATTAATCCCAGATTAATTCTTTCTTTGTTAATTAATCCCAGATTAATTCTTGCCGTAATTAATCCCAGATTAATTTTCTCTCTCATAATTAATCCCATATTAATTCTATTCAAGTCAAATCTAATCTGTGAATCTTTGGGAAGCGACCCAAGAGATCTCTAGATATGTTGGCAGTAAATACGGTCATCGGACTATCCGAACACGTGCATACCTGGTACCACGTTCTTACCGATTTACAAGACATGGTTGACTTCTAGCAAAGCACCGTGCCTACCCAATTCTCCAGAAATATCTTTAAAGGAATATATAATCTTTATCAGGCGTAGTATACTAAGTATTGCGTATTACGATCCAGTATCAGATATCACATGCTAGGCCTAGGGCTGGAATTGTGTCTGCCCCGTATGAAGCATATATCGGATCTATGGTAACTAGTCTTTATAATCGGATAATCATGACCTAGTCATATTATCACGATGACTGCAGTACTTAAGAGTACCAGTTCCGTATCCCTGCGTGATCATCATCTCCATATGAATGAAGTGATACTTCCATCTTGACATCACACCCAATACACTACGATTCTCAGTATACCCAGAAGAGGCGTACATAGAACCGGTAAAAGCCCCGGACGACCAAAACCAAAGTATACAGATTGTCGCAAGTATTAGCGATGCAAGTCTCAGGTTAAGACCAAATACACATACCCTGATTCGGATTCCCATAGACACATAGTCATACTACCAATGGGATTCCGAGGGGTCTATCCAGAGCGAAGCTATTCTCATACCATCGGTAAATAGAACCTCCTATTACACTTGCATAAGTATCCAATACTTAAATATATGAGAACTATGCTGTTACGCTTCCATAAAGCGCACAAGTGCAATACTAGCCTATTCCGCATTATCGATGTCCAGTCTCGATAATACGACGACTAGGGATATTTAATGATTAAACCTTACGTGGATTAATACTGTCTCATATCTTATTAATCCGGTACTAATCATATGGACTCTTATCATTTATATATCCCGGTAATCCAATTACAAATGATAAAAGAGCAATTTCCTTTGTCACAGTTAATTTTGTACAATAACACCATATCTTTTACAAAATAGTGATGCTATGGGTCATAATTGTCCAACAGTGGTGTGATCTATTATCGGACCATCATTTACCATATATGATAAATATCAATGATAAAATCTTATAAACTAATATTCTAAATGTTAATATTACCAAAATATTTTATAATATCTATCTCTACATCAATGACAATACTAGTTATATCAAATATGTAACAATTGTTTACTGAGAATAAATAACTAGTAAAAACATTATTGTTATTGTGCGGACACAAAGCACCATTCCAAATATGTGCACAATAACTTTTCTAACAGGCAGAGAAAAATAATGTTTATGTTACAAGTCCTAATATTGTATATATTAAAATAATAATTCAACAATATTTTAACAACTAGACGAGAGATCTATTATCTAAGTGTAAGTGTTCCTAGAAGATGTCACGGGATCTCTAAGCGTGATTATTGTGTGAATAAATCAAGAAGTTTGCGGAATTAACTTACATTGATCGGCTTTGACTTTCAAAACTTTTCATGGATGTGAGGAAGCTTCAAGCTTTCTTTGTTGATTCCAACACTTGGGTGACTCTCCCAATAACCTCATATAACTCCTTTATGTGCTAGCAAGAATAAAATGGAACAAATTTTATCTCCCAAGGATAAGTAAATTTGCCCAAGAGAGAGGGAAGCAATCGGCCCCTTTTGGTGAGCCAAGGGCAATTTAGCCTGGTGAGAAAAGTCCATTCGGCCAATTGATGTCAGAGGCCATTCGGCCATTCTTCAAAAGAAGCCATCAGAGGCAAATTGCCTTTCTTTCTAAAAGAAAAGCAAAAACATGCTTTCGGCCAATTTCAAAGAGAAATTAATGGCCAATTCGGCCAAGTAGAGAGCAGTGGCCAATTCGGCCAAAATGGAAAGAGAGATAATGATAATGAATAATACAAAATTCATTAGTTATATATATTTTGTTGGTAGGTGTGGTGGGTTAGTAAAATCCAATTTCCTATCCAAACAACTTCCATCAACAAATGACTAGTTGATGTAAGTGAGTGGGTCCCACCACATTGAATTCAAAATTCAAATTAGTTACACAAAACACTTTTGGGCCCTGGTATGTTTAATCCGATTAAACAAATTTTCCGTCGCGACGCAATTAAATCTAATTTAATGAAATAATAATGCCTAGCAAAATTATTATGAAAGTCGCTTACGAATTAATTCTAAATTAATTCGTTCGCACGAATTAAAATCCTATTTTAATTCCACATTGAAATCCAATTTCAATTAATATATCCAATATATTATTTTAGCCCAAAAAAATAAATTAAATAGTAAAATCTAATTTAACTATTAAATTTACTTTGCCGATTAATTCCAAATTAATCGCTTTCTCTCTTCTCGACGAATTTAATCCCAGATAAATTCTCGACGCAATTAATCTCAGATTAATTATTTCTCTAATAATTGATCCCAGATTAAATCCTTACCGTAATTAATCCCAAAATTAATTTTCTCTCTTGATAATTATTCCCAGATTAATAATCTGTTCGAGTCAAATATCATTGGTGAATCTTTAGGATGCGACCCAAGAGATCCATGGATATGTTGGCAGTAAATTCGGTCATCGGACTATCCAAACACGTGCGTACCCGGTACCACGTACTTACCGATTTACAAGACATGGTTGGCCTCTAGCAAAGCACCGTGCCTACCCAATTCTCCATAAATATTCTTCTATGGAAAACAAGATCTTTGACAGGCGTAGTATACATAGTATTGCGTATTATGATCCAGTATCAGATGTCACATGCTAGGCCTGAGGATGGAGTTTTGGCTGCCACGTACAAAGCATATATCAGATCATTAGCAACTATTCTCTTTATGATCGGAAATTCATGACCTAGTCATACTTCCCCGATGGCTATAGCACTTAGAGTACCAGTTTTGTATCCCAGCGTGAGCATCATCTCCATATGACTGAAGAGATACATCCATCTTGACATCACACCCAATACACTACGATTCTCAGTATACCCAGAAGAGGCATACACAGAACGTGTTAAAGCCCTGGATGACCAAAACCAAAGTATATTGATTGTCGCAAGTATTAGCGATGCATGTCTCAGGTTAAGACCAAATACACCTACCCTGATTCGGATTCCCATAGACACATAGTCATACTACCAATGGGATTCCGAGGGGTCTATCCAAAGCGAAGCTGTTTCCGTACCATCAGTAAACAGAACCTCATATTACACTTGCATGAGTATCCAATACCCAAATATATGAGAACTATGTCGTTACGCTTCCATAACACGCACAAGTGTAATACTAACCTATTCCGCATTATCGATGTCCAGTCTCAATAATACTACAACTAGGGATATTTAATGATTAAACCTTTGTGGATTAATACTGTCTCATATCTTATTAATCTGGTACTAATCATATGGACTTTTATCATTTATATATCCGAGTAATCTAATTACAAATGATAAAATAGCAATTTCCTTTGTCACATAGTTAATTTGTACAAAAACACCATGTTCTATGGAAATAATGATGCTATGGGTCATAACTGTCCAACAATCTCCCACTTGGCCCATAGCCAATCACTCAAGTGTCCAACACCTGAACTATGCACGGGTTGCTCAAACTTCAGCTGAGAAATAGCTTTCGTCAACGGATCTGCAAGGTTATCATCTGACGTGATTTATGCGATCATCACATCACCACGATGTATGTTCTTATGAATCAGATGAAATAGTTGAATTACATACTTGGATCATTGATGAGACCGCGGTTCCTTAGCCTGCGTTGTAGCCTAGCTTAGTTTCTAATAGAACTACTAATAATCCAATTAGGTATTTTATAGATCCAAAAATGCTTCTTTTACTGCCTCTGCTGCTGCAGCAATGTTCTGCTCTTGTTGTTTATTCGGCAACAATATCTTGCTTGGAAGATTTCCAGCTCATTATCCGTTATTCAAACTATATACGTACCCTATGTGCGGCTTACAGTCATTTTCATCGGTTTGGAAACTTGCATCGGTGAACCTAGTCACTTCAAGTTCTCTTTTCCCCATATTCCCATAAAGCATCCTTAGTTCGTCCAAGATACTCAAAGATGTTCTTTACATCAATCCAGTGACCAGCACTTGGATTGGCCTGATTGCGTCTACATATGCTCAAAACATATGAGATATCAGGTCACGTACATTTCAAAACATACGAACATTGAGAGTGTCAGCAGCTTTCTATATCTATCCCAGTAGATCTTTATTCCTAGAATAAAATCTGCTTCTCCTAGGTATTCCATGGAGAATTTTAATGAAAGCCAAGCTTTCACCGATTATATCATGGGAATGTTATTGCTAAGAAGCAATACATCATCAACTTATAGGACATTCATTGTCAGTGTGCTCCCACTAACCTTCTTATATACATAAGAATCATCTTCGTTTTGAATAAAATAACATACCATTATGATCTCATCAAAACGTTGGTTCCAAGAACGCTATGTTTGCTTCAATCCATAAATGGATCGATTTAACCTGCAAACCATGTTTACATGTTTTGGCACGACAAAATCGTCAGGATGTTACATACAAATATCCTCTAAAAGGTTTCCGTTAAGGAAAGCGATTTTGGCATCCAGCTGTCATATTTCATAATTGAAATATGTAGTTATAGTAAGCATTATCCGAATGGATTTAATCATGGCAATAAGTGAAAAAATTTCATCGTAGTCGACACTATGTCGTCGATGATACCCTTTCTGTACAAGCCTAGCTGTGTACATTTGTATGTTGCCATCCATGTTTGTCTTCCTTGAAGACTCTTTTAGTACCAATAGGCACAATGTCTTCTGGTACATCAACCAGTGTCCAAAATTATTTGGTATATATGGAATCTATTTCAAACTTCATGGCACTTTGCCATAAAAAGGAGTCGATACATTGTATCACTTCCTCATACGTAGCCGGTTCGTCTTTCTCAATAATATTGATATCTACATGAGATGAGATCAGAAACCCGTACCTCCCAGGTTGTTTTCTGACTCTCTCTGACCTACGCAGTTCTTGTGTATTCGAAGATTATTGGTACAGTTTCATCCTTGATGAAATGTTGGTATTCCGTGAGGACTCGGTGCCTGTAACAGTATTACTCTGATTTTCATCGAGTTTTACTTTCCTCCCACTTACCACTGCATATAGGAATTCCTCTTAGGAAAACCGCATGGAGAGCAACAATTACATTGTTCTCTTATGAGTTGTATAAGTACTATACTTTGGTTTCCCTAGGACAACCTACAAATAGGAACTTATCCGTTTTGGATTCTAGTTTGCTACCATCCAAATATATGCCCAATATTCCCAAATCTTCAGGAATGAGAAACTCAGTTTCTTTCATGTTCATATCTAATATGAAGTTTGTCTAACAGATTTTCATGGAACCTTATTCAAAATAAGTATTGCACTGTTTAATGTGCATCCTCAGAAGGAAATTGGTAGCTCAGAGCGACTCATCATTAACCTTACCATGTCCAACAAAATTTGTTTTCTCTATTCGGACACACCGTCAAATTGAGGTGTCCCGTGAGGAGTCCACTGTGAAAGAAAAACATACTCTTTCAAGTAATCTTGAAACTTATATGTCTAAGTATTTTACACTATGGTCCGACCGTAATGATTTTAATACTTTTACCAGTCTGTTTTTCTACTTCGTGTCGAAACTCTTTGAATTACTCAAAAGTTTCTGACTTGTGTTTCATAAGATACACATAACCGTAACGTGATGCCACATCCGTAAAGGTTACGAAGTATTCATATCCACCTCTAGCCTAGCTAGACATGGGCCCACTTACGTCACTATGAACGAGGGCTAACAGATCGGTGGCACTTGCACTTTTACCAAGTAAAAGGTGTTTTAGGCATTTTGCCTAATAAACTAGATTCGTAGACATCATTTTAATTAGGATCAAATTTGTCCTAGTATCCAGTCTTCGAAAGTGTGGATATACGAGTCTTGTTAATGCGTCCCAGACGACAATGCCACAAATAAGTCTCATTAGAATTACTCAATTTGAGCTATTTGTTTGTCATGTTATATGTTTGAGATTTATTTATATTCAAAATATAAATACCATTATTTACATCCAATGTAGATATCTCGATATCATCTTTATAAACAAAACACCCGGTGTTTCGAAATATAATGGTATACCCGCAACGGGTTTAACTAGATACAGAGATAATGTTCCTAGTCAAACTAGATATATTATAACAGTCTCCTAATTTAAGTACATGCCCCAATGGCAGTTCCAAAACTTAGGTTTCTACGGCAAAAACAGTGACTCACGTCCCATTTCCAACTCACAGGTTGATTTCATCTGAAGCCAGTGTCCTGCTAATCAGCAAATCCCGCACATCAGTACATATGTTTATGTACCACATCTAGTATCAAAAATCCAATTTTAAAACTAGTAGTGAACATGTTTATAACAAATATACTTGAAGCCGGAACCATGTCCCGCCTTCACTTCCTTCATGTCTTCCTTGTTCATACGACAGTCACACTTTTAGTGACCCCGTTTGCCACAGTTTAGGCTGACAACTTGGGATATGTCCTTTTAAGAAGCTCTGGCTGTGCATAATGGATTAAGAAAGTTATCATCACAATGAGTCTTTCTAAGCTCATGCTCTACTATTTTCTCAACTCCGGGCTCATGCTCGAGAGGTTTCTCTATCAAATAGAATAACTTCTCAGCTCTCAGGACTATCCTGAAGTTCTATTCCCATTCTGAAAAATAGAGCCATTTAAATACATTTTCACCCATGATTATGTTCTAAACGCTAATCTTTCAGCCATCTTGATTGCAATAGTCCAACTATCTAATCAACGATTTCGGGTACAATCGAATACAATGATTACTATAGTCTAACTATATAATCAACTACAATTGATCGGTTACATTCAAATGTATTGATTATCATAATACAATTATATAACCAACTACAAATGAAGTAGTTTTAATACAGTCCAACAGTTCAAATAAAACAACAATTGAATATTAGTCCAACTAATATATATATATAATTAATGACGAAAAATAAAATGAGCGCGTATTGGCAAGTATCTAAACGAAATTGAAAATTTAATACTTGCCTCCCACTATTTTTCGGCGAGCCTCTAACCCTCTGTGAAGTACTCGGGAAACCTAGTTTCCTAGTGGGCTACGATCCCGTTAAATAACACACAACCTTGACTTTGGCCAACAAGTTGTATGAAACTTAACTAGGTAGATCTCTAAGATCAATTGGATCCCATCCAATTCCTAGATCCAGTAGGTGGACCTCCAAGTCCGAAACATATATCTAATATATGCCAATATATCTAATATATTTCCTAACCTTTTTCCTCTAAATCAACTGAGCATTGGCTTTGGCTCAACAAGCTTAATGATTCTAGTTAAGCGCGACCCATTGACAGTGGGAAAGCTTCGTAATCGAGGTCGATGAACAAGAAGTGACCTTGACTTTGGCCAACAGATCACACTTGCCCAAGACGTACGATATGGAACAAAGCTTCTGTGATTCAAACACATCCGCTATGGTCAAAGGTCTCGACTTTGGCCAACAAACCAATGCCAATCTTGGATCTTGAGAGAGAACCACTCAATGGAAGGCAAACGCTTAAAATGAGGGTTTTTGTCGCGATTTGGCAACCAATTTATTATCTTTAATTGTATGTATACATTATTCATACAATACATCCATGTATTCTCACAAAGCATGTTATTCAATCAAAAACGAAAATTTACTGTACGCGTCACGAAGTGTAGTCCTAAATTCCAGTCTTGCGTAAGTTTGGTCGTTTGGCCATAACTTTTTCATCTGATATCCGATTATGCTGATTCAAGTTGCAGATTAAAGAAGACTCAATGATCTACAACTTTGAAATTTTAAATATTTTGAATTCCGAAGTTTGTAAGACCGAAATTAACGAATAATACAATGTATGTTGTGTAATTACTAAAGTCATTATCAAAAAATAAAAAAATGGAAAATGACAATTTACAATTGTCAAACTTCCACAAAACATGCTTGCATATTTGGTGGAGTGTTTTGTGGAGTGTCTTGTGGCATGTTTGGTGGAGTGTTTGGTGGAGGATTTTGTGGAGTGTTTGGTGGAGTGTTTGGTGGAGCAATTGGTGGAGAAATTGGTGGAAGCCTTTAGATTTTCCTATAAATACCAAGCCATTTCATTTGTAATTCTCATGCTTTCCTTAGGTTTTTATAAGGAATTTAAGGATTGCATCTTGTTTGTATTTATTTTCAGTATTTAATTTATGCATTTTTATTTTCAGTAACAGTAGTAGTTTATTTTCTTTTATTTTCTTTTATGTTTTGTAGTTAATTTTTCGATGGGGGGAGGGTGAAGCTTTTATTATTTTAGTTTACATTAATCTCTCTTAATTATAATATGGAAATTATAATTTAACATAAAAGGTTATACCGCCTTAATGGCTGGTTTTATTTATTTGACATAATGTGACACCGCCTATATGGCCGGTCTTTATGTGACAGATGATTACTACCTATATACCTCATTTATGGACAAATAATGATACCGTCTTTATGGTCGGTCGAACTTAATTAAAATCTGACTTGATGAGGATACCGCCTATATGGTTGGTTGGTAATATCACTGATAAATTCTATATTATAGTGAGGGAGATTTCTAAATTAGAAATAGTAAAGGTGGATCCCCAACCCCCGGCATTTTATTTTTATTCTAGGGAAGTGATGAAACACAATATCCACACACTTAATAATTGATTTTCTTTTTATGGGTAATTCTTTAGTTTGTTTATTGAGTCTTAAGATTAATGCTTCTTGTTAATTGGCCATTAATAAGACTGATTTGGTAAACTTAAAATGAACTTGACGAAAGGATTTTAGGTTTCAGCCTTAGACTTAATAGCTCACGATCTTCCTTGAAGATAGATAACCATTTAAAAGATTTCCTTACAGGATATAGATATACCTGTCGGGCGGGGGTAACCACAATTGGAACTTGAACTTAATAAATTCAGGTAACTTGGTTAACATAGACATATGATTAATTGGGTTATTTGGGTATTTACGTCTGACCATCGACAGAGGCTTTTGCATATCTTCGTGTTCCAGGTTAGCAAACTGACTTATTACACATATATAAGAGAATCAATTCATCTTTAGGATAATATTGTGTGGAATCACAACCTTAGATATTTGTGTCTTTTATTTAATTTTTTTTTATTATTTTGTTTTGTTTATTTTATTTAATTCCACCAACCAAAAGCAATCATTCTATTCTCCCTTAATTAGATACTTGTAATAAATAGTATCAATAATTAATAACAACAGTAGGAATTAAGTCCTCGTGGGATCGATATTTTTATACTACTTGAACGATACGTGCGCTTGCGTTATATGCATGTGATTACGCAGGTCAAGTTTTTGGCGCCGTTGCCGAGGACTTATTTTTCTTGAGTTATTAATTTTGAAGCTATCTAATTTACTTGTATCTAATTTTCTTTTTATTTGTAATTTTTATTTTCTTCTTTTATTTTTCAGGTGGTTGATATGGATCATTATTGGGAGATTGAAAGATTTTGAGCTTTACTAAAAGAAGATACATCCCAAATCAGAGAGCAACAGTCCAGTTTTATGAGGTCTGTTGTCCAGCCTAATTATCACTGGATGTCAGAACCAAGTAATACTACATTTTCTCATCAGAACGCAATGGGGAGATGTGTGATATGCGATGGTAACCACACGAGTGATCAATGCATATACATTTCAGAGTGGCAGAATTATCGGAATCAATCAAGGTATGAAGAGCCAAAATATTTCACAGAACCACATCTTCCATCTTATCCACCATCTACCTACGATTTTCATCAAGAACGAGAACCATCAGAAGAAGATCATATGGTTGATATGCTCAAAGATTGGTTCAAGAAACAAGATTAAAAGTTGGATACAATGCTTGAATCATTCCAGAATCAACTCGAAAGTATTCAGAGACAATCAGCATCCATTCAGAGACTGACAGATCAAACGAGACAATTAACAGAAAACCAGAGCTACATACCTCAAGAAATATTTTCAGATGAAACTGACGAAGCCTTCGAGTACCAAGCATTTCACGGTGACACTTTAACAGAGGAAGAGGCTGAGAAGTATCAAGAACCAAAGGTATCAGTTCAGGAGCCCAAACCAGCAAAGTCTCTGTTTGATTTTTATTATTCGGATTATGATGAAGATGAAGAAGCAGATCTGTTTGTACCAACAAAAATTGATGATGAAACTCTGTATCCTCAAAATGAAGATCTTGGAGCTTCCATTGCACTAATTTTTGAAGAAGATCTACCTGAGCCATTCACTTCAACTTCAGAGGATGAAGACCTAAAAACAGACATATTTTTACATCTTCAGGTTGACACTTATGGAGCATGCATTTCATAAATGACAGATGAAGAACTGAACGCGGAAATCCTAAAATACGTCCATGAAGAAAAGGTGGAGAAAGAAGCAGAGCAAATGGAGGAGCAAATATCTGACCTGATTGAAGATCCAGTGAATTCACGAGAAACATCACTGTTTTGGGGAGTACAAATTAAAGATATCACCCAGATACTTGACAGAATGGAACTTCCATTCCAAGTCAAGCACCATACGAGACCTCCTAATTTTCTTTCTTTCTTTTCAGGAACTATTGGAGCAACAAAGATAAAAAAAGGTGGCACGAGCACTGAATGAGACAAAATTCTTTTTGCCACTTTACCGTTGGAAGAGACCTTTCAAAAGCAACGCTCATGGGATTGTCTTTAATCGGACATCTAAAACGATGTTGAAACCTCTTTAATAGATGGATTTAAGTCACGTCTGGCTGAAGATGAAAATTTCGCACTAGCAGAGAGGCAACCCATATAATTTGTTGTAAATTCTGTTTCCATATTTTGTGTATACATGTTGTAGAGTTTTTAATATTGTGTTATATTTTTGTAGGGAAATGCACAAATGAAGCATTTTAGGACAGAAGGAATGGTGTTTGGCGATCACAAAGAAAAGAGCTAATTCATTTGTGATGGCTGAGTAAAAAATGAATTCTCAAGACGCATCGTTATGAATTTATACTAAGCTAGTGGCGTATTGCGTACACAATTCTGTTGCCTTAATAATTACTTTGATTTGCTTTTTTGTTTTTATTTCCTTTATTTTCACCGACAAGATCTAAACTTTTTTACTTTTCACGATTTATTTTAACGTTCATCTAATAATTTTCATTTGGCAGGTACTAGTGCTACTATTACTCACCCATTTTCAGGTTTTATAAATTGAGTTCTACATTTCTCTCTTCGACACATCCAGATATACATCTAAATAAGAGAGAGAAAATGGAAGCAACTTCACAGCAGCGAGTCAAGCGAATTTGTGTTTTCTGTGGATCAAACTCTGGTAATAAACCAAAGTTCATTGAGGCTGCAAATGAATTGGGGAGAGTCATAGCAGAACGAAATATGCACCTAGTATATGGCAGTGGCAATCTTGGATTGATGGGAAACATTTCAAATCCGTTCAGGAGGGTGGCAGTCACGTTTTGAGAATCATTCCAAAAACTTTGGCGGACGAACACATAATCGGAAAACAAATGGAGATGAACGCATTGTCTCGAGGATGTCTGAACAACTCCTTGAAATGTTCAATACTGCTGATGCGTTTATTGCTTTACCAGGTGGGCTCGGAACGTTTGAAGAAATATTTACAGTGGCATCATGGGCGCACTTGAACATTCATCGGAAGCCCATTGGATTACTTGACATTGATCATTTTTTCGATTTTCTATTTTTATTTCTTGCGGAAGTCAAAAGACATGAGCTCGTCACAAAATCAGTACAAGATATTTTCCTGACTACAACAAAGGCCGAGGAATTAATTGACCAAATCTTAGCCTTTGAACCAAAAATCGACCCCATTCTTTCCAAGTTGAACTGGTCAGATAGCGATCGTGGTAAGAAGCGTAAATTGGACATAGATCTTAATCGGTAATTTTTTTTCGTAGAATTTCAGTTAACTATATATGATCTTCTAAACTCTTCTTCTGCTGTTTAAGACATTGGGGACAATGTCTCATTTAGGTTTTGGGGAGGGAATAGTTGATTAGTATCTTGTTTATTTTGTGTTATTTTTATTAGATTTTTAGTCCAAATTTTTTTCAAAAAATACAAAAAAAATTGAAAATTTTTATAAAATTAAAAAAAAAATATTTTGTGTTTTTGTTTTTAACTTGATTAATCTGGTGAAATTGGTGAGAGATAGATGTGTAAGGAATTTCCACTCCTGAGATGTATCTCAACCTATTTCGGAACAAGTTAATTTTTATTTATTTCCTTTTGAATTATTTAATTTGTGAATTCTCCATAAAACTGACTAAAATGGATCTTCATATGCTCAGTTGACAGGTATTATCAACTTGCATGGTAACATACGGACATGAGAAGTAATTGACGAGTTTGTAATATTCAGTGCTCTAGTTTAATTGGAGGAAGCATCTAAAAAAGCGATGGGATAAAAAAAGGAAAAAAAAACGTCTGAGATCCGAGTTATTAAGTCTGTAAGGGTGTCTTAACACCTAGTGCCCTAAAGCCAACTGGTTTGGGAGTCAATGGCCCAAAGCTCGTTACATGGATCGAAGATGTTGCCAAATATATATATATATATATATATATATATATGAAGTATGAGTAATTAAGTCTGTAGGGGTGTCTTAACACCTAGTGCCCTAAAACTAACTGGTTTGGGAGTCATTGACCCAAAGTTCGCTACATAGATGGAAGATATTGTATATAAATAAATAAAAATTCAAAAATCAAAGAAAAAAATTAGAAAAATAAGCAAAAATTATTCCATTGCTACAAAAAGGTGTGAATCCTGATAAAACTTTAGGACAAAAATATTACTCTCTTCTCAACTGCACTTGTGACTATTGTGGGCAAAATGAGTTGATTAATATTTTGTGTGTTGTGTATATGAAGAATGGTAAAAATAATCGGAGAATTTACTTATTCGGTAATTTAAAAAGAAAGAAAACAACTACTAACTTGGAGTAGAAGTTTCACATGTTTAGTCACTAACTTCTTTTCTCTTGTGTTTTTGCTTTTGTATGCATTAGTTTTACTATCTTTTTACTTTTATCAAACATTTGTGGGTATCGTTGTTGTAAACCCTCGCGAGACTACAACTCGTCCACTATCAAATAACACAATAAAAACACTCAAAACATAACTTAAAATATTATTTCACAAACGTGTCAAATTAAGAGGATTGGTGAAACTATAAGTGTAAAATGATTGAATTATCATATAATAAATATGAACTTTTTAGTGTTCATCACACACCCCAACCAGTTTATTACTAGTCCCTAGTAATTCAAACGGAATCTAAAAGAAAAATTCTTATCTAAGTTAAAGATTATTTTCTTTCTTTCTAAATGATCAAATAAATGACTTCTCCTGTACTTTTTACCAGTCTTCCATATACTCATAAAACTAGGTATTAATCAATATATTGTGCCCACAATATCCAAATTTAATTGTTGAAAAGAGATTAATATTTTTGTCCTAAAATTATGTTAGAGTTTACACATTTTGGCAGTGAAAGTTTATTTATAAACATATCTTCAATCCATGTATCGAACTTTGGGCCAGTGACTCCCAAACTAGTTGGTTTTAAGGCAATAGGAGTTAAGACACCCCTACGGACTTAGTTGCTCGGATCTCAGATAAAAAATGTTTGATTCCCTTAAGCTTTCTTTTTAACCCTTGTAAGGAGCTTTGGGCCAGTAATTCCCAGACCAGTTGGCTTTAGGGTACTAAGTGTTAAGACACCCCTACAGACTTAATTGCTCGAGTTAAACAGGCTATGAAAATGAACTTTATTAAAACTCCATTTTTTTCAAGCTCTACCATTTTACGCGAACAATCACTACTTACTGAGGCAAGATGTCCGGTTACTGAGTAAAAATCTTTATAAAACTAAATCAAATTCTACCTTTTTACGCAAATAATCACTGTATGCTGAGGCAAGATGTCCGGTTACTAAGTAAAAGCATGATTAGTTTTTTTTTTGAATATATATAGATATATATATAAATTTCACTGCCTTTGGGTGTTACCTCCAACAGACTAGATAACTGAAACCATGATCATATGTTACCGTGTTGTTGATAATATCTTTCAGATGAGCAAATAAAGATCAAATTTAATCAATGTTATCGAGAATTCACAAATTTAAACGATTCAAAAAAGGAAATGAACAGCAAATAACTTGTTACGAATTATATTGAGATACGTCTTAGGAGTGAAAACTCCTTACACAGCCACCTCTGAACAACAATTACACTTGGTTTAGAAAAAAAAATTGTTGTTGGTTTTTGTGTATATATATGGACATATATTCTTACACACAAAATAACAACAAAATCAAAACTTTTTTTTAATAAAAACAACAATGAAACATAAAAATTATCTAGTAAATTATCTCCTCCCCCAACCAAAATGAGACATTGTCCCCAATGTTTAAGGAAAGAGAAGTGGAGTTTAGAAGATATCATCTAGTTAGTGCAGAATTGACAGTTACAGCTACGACTAAAGATTACAGATTAAGGTCCAAGTTTACTTTGCGCTTTTTGCCACGATCGTTACCAGACCAGTTCAATTTGGAAAGAATAGGGTCGATTTTTGGTTCATAAGCTAAGAGTTGGTCAATTAAATCATTAGTTTTTCTTGCAGTTAGGAAGATATCTCTTAACGGATTTGAAATAAACCCATTTCATTTGGCATCTTCAAGAAATACAAAAAGAAAATCAAAAAATCCATTAACATTAAATAGCCCAATGGGTTTTTGGTGAGTATTCAAGTTTGCCATGACGCAACTGTGAATATTTCTTCCAACAATCCTAGCCCACCTGGTAAAGAAATGAAAACATCAGCATGATTGATCATTTCAGTGAGTCTTTCAGACATAGCTGGGATAATACATTCTTCTCCATTTGATTTTCCGATGATGTTGTCCTCTGTTAAGGGTTTTGGAATGATCCCCAAAACTTGCATGCCACATTCTTGTACAGCTTTTGAAATAAACAACATCAATCCAAGATTGCCACCGCCATATACTAAGTGTATAATTCTGTTTGCCATAACTCTACCCAATTCTCTCGCAGCCTCAACAAATTCTGGTTTAGTTCCGGAGCTAGTTCCACAAAACACACAGATATTAGTGAATCGTCATTTTGAAGTTATCTCCATTTTTGCTATCTCTCTTAGCTAGATGTGTTGAAGAGAGAGAAGTGACGAGCGGAATTTATATATCCTGAAAAGGATGAGTAATAAATGCACTAATACCTGTAAAAGGACAATTATTAGGAAAATAGATCGTGAACAAAAAGATTAGATACTGTCGGCAAAAAGTGAATCAAAACAGTAATTTAAAGTAAATGAAATCAACACAATAATTTAAAAAATATATATATTGGTAGTTGTGATTGTGGCTCACATCTTCCTCTGGTTTTACATCTAGTAACGGCTTGAACACCCTCTATGGGTCGGGGATAGGCTTCCCATCCAACTTTCTTATAAATTGGCAAACAGAGACTTTTAAAGTCAGATTCTCGAGACTGTATTATTTTCTTTCCTTTTGAAATTGTGTATGTAACTTGTGAATCTCTCGATGAACATATCCACTAGGATGCATCTCAATAGTAAATGATATATCATCCAAAGACTTCTTACTCAAGCCATCTCTAATAAATTAAATTTTATCTTCGCGATTATCAGACACTATTGCTAAAGAACGACAAAAGTGTCGCACGTACAACGTGCACACTTATAATAAACACCTAATTGTTTAACTCTTCATTTTTTAGAATATGTGTTTTTCCCTAAACTAGACATGTAAGAAATGAAAGAGTCAGATGACTCAAATGCCAAGTGAACTTTTGCTTCAATCACCCAACGGATATCAATAGGAATACCATGAATCATAAGAAGCCTCATCCTTTTTGTGCGTGCTTTGTAAATTTTTGTCAGAGCATTTTGGGGAAGAGAAGGAAAATGTTTGCGGAGGTTTGCGAGAGTTTCTTCCATGATTTGGTTTGTAGGGTATCAGTAATTTTAGGAGACTGAAATAACTGACTTTGAGTCACGGAGTACCATTATCCGCTGCTTTATTGGGGTGTGAGATAAAAAATAGAAAAGACAAAAATGCTGCAAAACTAAGAAAAATGGAAATTAGAGAAATATTAAACAAAAAATAAAAAAAAAAACTACATCAATCACGATATACTGGGTTTGACAGAAAAAATGTTTCTTGAAATTTTGAGCATTCAAAAAATGGTTTTAGACGTTGTCCATTCACTTTAAATACATCACCATCCATAGGATTCTCAATGTCAATTACCCCGTATGGGTAAACTTGTTTCACAATGAATGGGCCACTCCATTTGGATTTTAATTTTCCAGGAAATAAATGAAGACGAGAATTATAAAGCAAAACTTTTTGACCAACTTCAAATATTTTTCGTGAAATTCGACTATCATGAAAGGCCTTAGTTTTAGCTTTAAGAATTTTTTTATTCTCTTATGAATCATTCCTTAACTCTTCAAGCTCATTTAATTGCAATTTACGTTCATGACCAGTGTTTTCAAGGTTTTAATTTAACGCTTTAATAGCCCAATATGCTTTATGCTCAAGTTCTACAGGTAAATGACAAGGTTTTCCATAAACTAGACGATAGGGGGACTTTCCCAAAGATATTTTGAAAGCTGTTTGATATGCCTAAAGTGTATCAGTTAGTCGAAGAGACCAATCTTTGCAATTTGGGTTAACCATTTTTTCTAAAATTTGTTTAATTTCCCTATTCGCTAATTCAACTTGACCATTTGTCTGGGGGTGATATGAGGTGAAAAATTTGTGTGTGACTCCATTCTTTTTCATTAAAAACTCAAAGGGTTTGTTACAAAAGTGTTTACCTCCATCACTTATGATGGCCCGAGGGATTCCAAATCGGCTCACATGTTTTCTTTTAAAAATTTGATCACAGTTGTGTGATCATTGTTCCGACAAGGAATTGCCTCGACCTATTTTGAGACATAATCAATTGCAACTAAAATATATAAAAATCCAAATGATGGTGTAAATGGACCCATGAAATCTTTCCCCCAACAATCAAAGATTTCAATGACAATGTGGGATTTAAAGGCATCATTTTTTCTTTTTGAAATGGATCCCAACTTTTGACAATTTTCGCAAGTTTTGTAGAAAATGTGTGTATCTTTAAAAATGGTGGGCCAATAAAATCCACACTGCAAGATTTTTACAACGATTTCTTAGATGAAAAATGAACTTCACATGTTTCTGAATGACAAAACTGAATAACACCACTTATCTCACTGTCCAGTATGTATCGTCTGAAAATCTGATCAGGGCAGCATTTAAACAGATATGGATCATCCCAGTAGAATCTTTTGACAACGATCAAAAATTTCCTCCTATCTTGTTGGCTCCAATCTGGAGGTATCTTTCATGTTGCAAGAAAATTGACAATATTAGCATACCAAGGCATTATGTTTACAGAGAATAAAAATTCATCGGGAAAGTAAAAATTCATCGGGAAAGGAATCATTGATGAGAGTTGTATCAATTAGTGACTTATTTGTGAGTCTCGATAAGTGATCTGCAACCACATTCTATGCCCCTTTCTTTTCTTTGATTGTGAGATTGAATTCTTGAAGCAACAAAATCTACTGTATTAATCTTAGCTTGGCATTCTGTTTAGACATTAATATCTAACAGCAGCATGATCAGAGTAAACAACAATTGAAGAACCGATTAAAAATGATTGAAATTTATCCAATGCAAATATTACAGCAAGTAGTTGTTTTTATATGGTAGTGTAATTCATTTGTGCATTGTTTAAGGTTCTACTTGCGTAATATATTACATGCGGCTTACCTTTATTTCTCTGTCCTAGCACTGCACCAACTGTATGATCACTAGCATCACACATTAGCTCAAAAAGCAATGACCAATCAGGGGATTGCATAATAGGAGAAGAAGTCAAAAGACTGATAATTGTTTCGAATGATTTTTTACATTCTTTTGTCCATTCAAATATTGCATCTTTTAATATGAGGTTACATAAGGGTCTGGATATGGTACTAAAGTTTTTAATGAACCTCCTATAAAATCATGCATGTCCTAAAAAAGAACGAATGTCTCTGACTGTTTTTGGTGATGGTAATTTAAAAATTACCTCTATTTTTGCTTTGTCAACCTCAATACCTTTAGACGACACAACATGTCCCAAAATAATTCTTGAATTAGTCATGAAATGGAATTTTTCCCAATTTAACACAAGTCATTTTTCTTCACATCTTTTCAAAATATTTTCCAGATTATTCAAGCAATTATGAAATGAATTCCTAAAAAACAGTTATATCATCCATAAAGACCTTTAAACAGTGTTCAACCATGTCACTAAATATGATTAACATGCAACATTGGAATGTTGTAGGTACATTAGAAAGTCCAAAAGGCATTTTCCTAAATGCAAATGTTCCAAAGGGGCATTTGAATGTGGTCTTTTCCTGGTATTCTAAAGCAATGGGAATCTGATAATAACCTGAGTAACCATCAAGAAAACAATAGTATGGATATCCAGCTACTCTTTCCAAAATTTGATCAAGAAATGGAAAAGGAAAATGATATTTTCTAGTTGCGTCATTTAGTTTTCTATAATCAATGCACATACGCCAACTATATGAAATGCGAGTTGGGATTAATTCTCCTTTATCATTTTTTATAACAATAATTCCAGAATTTTTGGGAACAACCTATGTAGGACTTACCCACTTACTATCAGAGATATGAAAGATAATGCCTACATCAAGAAGTTTAAGGACCTCAGTTTTTACTACTTCTTTCATGTGAGGGTTTAATCTTCTTTGGGGTTGACGATATGTCCTAGCATTATCTTCTAAATGTATTCGGTGTGTGCAGATTAATGGATTAATATCTTTAATGTCTTTTAAAGTCCATCCAATTGCCAGTTTATGTTCATTCAACACATTTAAAAGCTTACCTTCTTGATCGTTTGTAAGAATATAAGAAATTACCACAGGGTAAGTTTGATTATCTTCTAGAAATGCATATTTCAGTCCCTCTGGCAAAGCTCTTAACTCCAAATTGGTGCTTATTCATGTTCTCATTCTTCCAGTGTTCTCAATTCTTCCAATATGGAATCTTTCCATCGTCTTCCAATACCTGTGTAGAGTCAAGTAGAAAATCATTAGTAATATCTGAATCTATTTGCGCACTTGACTCAACAAAATTAGCAGTACAAAATTCCATGGGATCAGATAAACTCCCTTGAATATGCTCATCCACAGTAGGTTCAATTGATTCTACGCTTTCATTTTCATTATCCTCATCATATGGTTGTTTGCACATGTTAAAAATATTTAGCTCTAATGTCATATTGCCAAAAGAAAGATTCATGATTCTATTCATATAATTAATTAAAGCGTTAGCTGTTGCTAAAAATTGGCGACCAAGTATTACAAGGATTGGCTTATAACTGTCTGCCACATGTTGTGTTTCTAAAATAATAAAATCCACAGGATATATGAATTTATCGAATTGTAATAACACATCTTCCACACTTCCTTTTGGTACCTTAACTGATCTATCGTCAAGTAAAAGAGTAGTTGAGGTTGGTTTCATCTCACCGATATTTAGTTGTTGGTAAACCGAAAATGGAAGTAAATTTACACTAGCTCCAAGATCAAGCAAAGCATGTTCAATGTTTTGATTTCCAATAATACAAGAAATAGTTGGACAACCAGGGTCTTTGTATTTTAATGCAATATTGGTTGAAAGAATGGAACTTACCTGTTCAGCTAGAAAAACTTTCTTTCTTACCTGATGTTTTATTTTAACGGTGCACAGATCTTTCAGAAATTTGGCATAAGATGGTATATGTTGGATGGCATCTAACAAAGGAATATTGACATTTACTTGTTTGAATATTTCATAAATTTCTGGGGAATGGTTCGATTTCTTTGTTTTTAATGCTTGACAAAATGGAGGTGTCTGTGAAAAATTATTATTATCAACGACGGGTAATGGTTTATCAACCTCTTCCTTACCCTCTGAATATGTTTTATTCTCAACTTTGCGAGGTTCAAGAATAGGTCTATGAATGTCCTTACCACTACGAAGAGTAATAATAGATTTGACTTGGTCTAAGTGTTGATTTCCAGAACTACCCTCGTGAGAATTTAAATGACTCTTGGGATTTGACTGTGGTTGTGTAGGAAACTTTCCTTTCTCGTTGCAGATGTAATTTTAGCAAAAGTTTCTCTTAAATCATTCATCGTTTGTGCATTTTGGTTATTGACGGCTTCCTGTTTTTCCATGAATGCATTCAAGGTATCCTCTATGGTTTTCCTAGGTGGTGGGACATATAGTGCATAATTCTCAAAATTTCAGAAATTCTGGTGAACCTGGGGAGGTTGTTGTGAGGATTGTGCTTGGTTATCATTTCTCCAATTGAAGTTTGGATGGTTTCTCCAACTAGAATTGTAGGTTTGTGAGTATAGGTTAGGATTTAGTCTGTTGAATGTGTTTATGGAACTGACTTGGTCATGGAGACATTCTTGCAAGGCTGGTAAAGATGCGTAAATGTGTGTGACATGTTCATTAGAATTACATATTTGACATAGGACTTCCTGAACTGACTTGACATTATCACTTTTTCCTACTTCTAAAGCTTCAATTTTTTTAGATAGAGATGCATACTTGACAGCAAGGTCATGGTCTTCCCTAAGGTTAAACATATCTCTACCAGATGCTTGTGGTTTTACAGACGACTCATAGGTGCCAACTATATCCCATTGTTGTGCATTTTCTGCTATGTGTTCTAGGTAATCTAGTGCATCTTCAGGATCTTTGTCCCTCAACTCACCATTACACATCATCTCTACTACTTATCTATCTTGGGGTGTTAACCCCTCGTAGAAATAGGCAACCATCATCCATGTTTCAAACCCGTGATGTGCACAAATATTTAACATCTCTTTAAACCTCTCCCAACATTGGTAAAGTGTTTCCCTGACTCTTGTGTGAAGGCTGTCATTCTCATTTTAATGGAATTTGTTCTATGAGAGGGAAAAATCTTTTTAAGAAACTATTAATGTAAATCATCTCATGTTCTAATAGATCCCGACCTAAGGTTTTGTAGCCAAATTTTAGTTTTACCCTTTAAAGAAAAGGGAAAAAACTTTAAACGAATTATATTCATGTTACAATTTTAGTCTGTGTAAGTGTTACATACCTCTTCAAATTCCCTTACGTGCTGATAAGGATTCTCTGATTCTAGGCCGTAGAATGTGAGTAAAAGATGGATGATACCTGATTTAAAATTGAAATGTGTTGCATCTGGAGGAAAAATAATACAAGATGGTGATTTTGTCCTAGTGGGATTCATGAATTGTCTGAGTGTCCTAGGATGATTAGGATCTCTGTGCTGAGACTCATTTTCTTCCTGATTAACTGGGTTTTCAACTCGGGCAGGTGGATTTCCAACTAGATTTTCAATTTGATTCTCGGCCATTTTAACAAATGATGAAGGTGATGGAGATTATTTGTTTAGTCTTTCGCTGGATGATCGAGACCAGTGTCTCATGCAACCTAAAAAAATAAAATAAATACAAAATTTACAAAAAGGAAATTAATGACAACATAAAAAAATAAACTACAAAAATAAAATAAAGACAAAGACAAAGAAAAAGAAAAAGAAAAAGAAAAACTATTATATCTACTAAATAATGATTCCCCGACAACGGCGTCAAAAACTTAACACACTCAAAAAGTGGTCTTTGACTCCCAAGTATAAGAGTGTCGAAGTAATAAAATAATCCGGTAAGTCCGGGGTCGATCCACAGAGAATAGATTTAGTAAAATAAAATGATAAGTAGAGCGAAAAGAAAAATGTTTGATTTGTTGGAAACTTTTAAGTGAAAATGTAGTAATAAAATGAAATACTGGAGTTGGGGGATCCACTTTTAATATTTTTTCAAATATATAAATCAAGCTTAATTATAATATATAAATTTTCATTGTTACCCAATTAATTTATCTCATGAATTAATTATGCCAATACATAGAACCATCCATAAAGGTGGTAGTCATTTCTGTCAATAACTAGTCCAGCCAAGGTACTAAGTATGCCAAAAACATAAAACCAGCCATATGGGCGGTGATACCGTTTGTCTATAACAAGTCTTACCAAGGTACTCAATTATGCCAAAATCGTATAAAACCATCCATATAGGTGGTAGCAAGATAAAACCAGCCATATAGGCGGTAGCAAGATAAAACCAGCCATATAGGCGGTAGCAAATATTGTCAATAATTAATCTACATCTAAATCAAGTTTTAATCATTAGATTACAATTTATTTATTATAATGTATACGAGATTGATCTAAGTTTTCATTATAAAAGCTTCACCAATTACCCCAGCAAAAAGAAATTCGCTACTTATTTTGTAATTAAATTACTCGTAATTTTATTACTGAAAGAATAAGATATTACAAAAATATTTAAATAAATAAACACACAAGACACTCTCTCTCCAAAATCTATAGAGGAATCCGGAAAGAAAGTATGAAAATTTCTCTGCTGGACATTTCAATTTATAGGCAAAATTTGGTCGGCGCGTCGCAACGCGAGTGCCACGATGGGGACACGTGTTGAGAGAATAGCGCTCTGCGGTGTCTTTGTCTTATTAGGCGCGTCATGAGTCGTCATTTTTATATCGCGACGCGGAAGCTAAATTTTCATTTTTGCCCTTTTCCAAGTCTGGTTTGTTCTGTCGAGCTTCCGAGCAGTATTTTACCTATCAAATAACAAAAAATAACACAATAAAAATACTCAAAACATAACTTAAAATTTAATTTCACAAACGTGTCAAATTAAGGGAATTAGTGAAACTATAAGTGTAAAATGATTGACTTATCGTATAATAAATATGTGCTTTTTAGTGTTCATCACCTTATTACATGGATTATCCTAAAGTATGATTTTCGGATTGGGGTCTATAACAAATGTACATATTTAATCCATATGAATTTCTTGGTAAAATAGTTTTACCCAGAAAATCATAATTCAACTTAACGGTTAAGGCTCTGTTATGTTTCCCGTTAAGACGAAACCAAAAATTCATGAAATATCTAGATTAATTAAATGGGTAATCACTAATTCAGATACTAATATCATATATTATGCATGAAATTTATTATGGATGAATGACCGGGCTCGCTCTGATACCATTTTGTTGGGGTTGCGAGGCAAAATCAACTTTTAAAATATTTTTAAGAGAAACTATCATTTTTCAACATGATAAATAGCTTAAGTATCGTTTACTACGAAAACTTTGATTTTGTTCTCTTTTCTACCTAATAAAGTGGAAATTAGTACAAATTATTCATTAATTTCGTGAAAATTATCTGTTTTCCACCTCATAAAAGTGAAAAAGTGAACACATCTGAAATTTCATGTAAAACTCGGTAATTTCGATGACTATTACGTTGTGGAAGGTATGATACATGATATAAATCATTTTCGGGCATGTACGTGCTCACGAAATTGCTTTTCGAGTATTCGATAATTTTTCGCAGTTCCAATACGGAATTTAGCCTAAGATGCAATCAGGACGGCCCTTAGTATTTTGAGCGTAATATTTCCATACGATCTTCGATTTTTACGAATGTTATACAACCGTAAATCTAAGACAAAGATCTATAACTTGTATGTTGATTATTTTCCAAATTCTGAGAAGCACTAGGTCGAATGTGGTCATTTTCCCAGACCCTATGTAAAGTGGCGGATATAACAAATAACGAAGAAATTGCTCTTTCAAACCCAAGACCAACACTTTTCTCATTATGGTCCAATAACCCCAAAATATCTCTCAAATCCCCTAGACTCCTATAGAAAAAACTAAACAAATCATGTAGAGAAATGTGAGTCATTAGCGCCTAGTATAAAAAAGGCCATTATTCTTGCATCTCCAAAAAGAAGAAGAATAAGAAGAATAAGAAACATGTGAATAAGGGAAAAGAATGAAGAAGAAGAAAGTGGAGGAAAGCAATTTCCTCAACAAAATTAAGGAAGAATCTGTTGGATAATATGACCCATAGCGTCA
This sequence comes from Zanthoxylum bungeanum, assembly GCA_019454045.1. Lineage (NCBI taxonomy): Eukaryota > Viridiplantae > Streptophyta > Magnoliopsida > Sapindales > Rutaceae > Zanthoxylum > Zanthoxylum bungeanum. The sequence continues at coordinate 54,532 of SKCR01042497.1, forward strand.
CTATTTGCACAGATCATTGTGTTGTTGTAGCAAATTAACTATGTGACAAGGAAATTGCACTCTCATCATTTGTGATTAGATCACCATAGATATATAAATGAAGAGAGGTCCCTATGATTAGTACCTGGACTGAGAATGATATGAGACAGTATCAGTCCCGAAGGTTTAATCATAAATATCCCTAGCCGTAGTATATATCGAGACTGGACATCGATAATGCGGAATAGGCTAGTATTGCACTTGTGCGCGTTTGTGAGGGCACAACGGCATAGTTCTCATATATATAAGTGTGGATACTTATGCAAGTGCGATAGGAGGTCGTGTTTCACCGATGGTACGGGAAACAGCTTCGCTCTGGATAGACCCCTCGGAATCCCATTGGTATTATGACTATGTGTCTATGGAGGCCGAAATCGAGGTAGGTGTGTATAGTCTTAACCTGGACTTGCATCGCTAATACTTACGATAATCGATAAACTTTGGTCTTGGTGGTAGGGGACTTTAACCGGTCCTGTGTACACCATTTCTGGGTTTATCAGAGAGTCGTAGTGTATTGGGTGTGATGTCAAGACGGAAGTATCACTTCAGTCATTTGGAGATGATGTCACGCAGGATACGGTACTAGTGCTCTTGAGTGTTGCGCAACCAATCGGGATATTGTGACCAGGTCATGTATATCCGATTATAGAGACTATGTTACCAGACATCCGATATGTGTTTCGGACGGGGCAGACACTTATCCAGCCCCAGCCCTAGCACGTGATTATCCGATACTGGGCCAATATACACAATACTACGGTATACTACGCTTGATACAGATCTATATTCCTGTAAGAATATTTCTGGAGAGATTGGGTAGGCATGGCGCTTTGCTAGAAGCCAACCTTGTCTTGTAAATCGATATATAACGTAGTACGAGGTACTTACGTGTTCGGACAGTCCGACGATCGTATTTACTGCCAAATATCCGGAGATCTCATGGGTCGCTTCCTGAAGATTCACCGATGATGTATTACTCGCACTTTGATTAATCTGGGATTAATTAGAAGAGAGAGATAGAATTAATCTGGGATTAATTCGATGAGAGAGAAAATTAATCTGGGATTAATTGCGGAGATATTTTATATGGGATAAAATATTAATTAAAGAGAGAGAACGATTAATTTGGAATTAATCGATAAAATTAATATATTCGATATATTAATCGAAATTGGATTTCGACGCGGAATTAAAATTAGATTTTAATTCGGGCGAACGAATTAATTTAGAATTAATTCGTTAGCGACGTGAATAGTGAATTCGCTAGGCGTAATCATTTAATTACGACGCGACGGAAAATTCGTTAATTTGGAATTAGCGAACCCGAGCCCGAGAGTGATTGCGAGCGCATTCGCATTTCGAATTCGAGTACGGCACGCAAGTCACATCAAGCGTCAAATCACTAGTCGCGTCAATCGTCAAATCAATTGTCACTTTGAGTGATGTGACTTGACAACTTGTCACTTTAATAAAGTGAAGAGATTGATGTGAATAGTGATGTGAATAGTGATGTGAATGATTGAAAGCTTTTAAAAAGGCTTGAGATGGAATATAACTATTTTATTCCTTGCCTTTTTGACTTTTGGATTAAAGTTGAGTATATGTATTTTTATTTACTTGGAAAATAAAAAGTTATATACAAAAGGCTTTCCTTCTCTTTTGGTACTGTACACGGTTTGGTAACCCAAAAAGTTCTCTCTTCCTCTCTTTTCTCTTCTCTGCATCCTCACGGCATCACTGCCGATTTCTTCTTCAATTTTCTGGTTCACCGAATTTTTGAGAAGCAAAATGGAAGATGATTAGTGCTAGCACACTCTAGGAGTGATACAAAGGTGATAGGGAAGTGAGTTTGTGAGCATGGAATCTCAAAGCTTGGAGCTTTAATGGAGTTTCAATGGCCGAAAATGGTGAAGATCTAAACGCCCAAAACGAGCAGTCCACTGCATTTGGAAGCCATTGCCGAGCTTGGAGGGAGCTCAAAAACGCATCTTGTTCTTCAAACATCAAAACCGAAATCAATGTGAGTTGATTCCGCCACCTCTTTGATGTGTTCATATGTGATTTTCATGCATGATTTGTTGATCTTGGGACCTTGATTGAACTCCTACAATGGTATCTAGAGCTATTGATGCATGAAATCCGAAATTAGGGTTCTTGGCTAATTTGGGGCTTTTTGATTTTGGCTTGATTCTGACAAATTGATTGTGTAAGAATGCTTATATATGATCTAATTTGAGATATATGTAATCAATTTGAAAAAAAAATTGATTGGATTGATTTTCCCCAATTTGCTTATTTTTGTCAAAACTTTAATTTGGGTAAACTCGATTTAGGCATGATTTGGTTGAATTGTTTGATGCATTATGCTTGAATGAGGTTGAATTGAAGTTGTGCATGATCAATTTCAAGAAATTGGATTAGATCAATTTTCCCCAATTCTTAAGGTTGAAATGAAACTTGAAATTGGGTAAAATGTGTTTAAGCATGTTTTAATTGAATTGGATGTTTAAGTATGCTTTAGAAAATTTAATTGAGATTGTGTGTGATCAATTTCATGAAATTGGATTGGATTCAATTTTCCCCAAATTGGAGGCTTGGCCGAAAATTGGAAGAACCTAATGTCTTGGTAATTTTGTTTTGTTTGATCATTGGATGACTTAAAACAATTGGTTAATGTTGTTTTGAAGTTCAATTTGATTGAATTTTGATTTAGAACATTTTTTCCCTTTTAAAGTGGCTTGGCCGATTTTAAAGAACATGAAATTCTTTGTGATTTTGTTGTTTTAATTCATTGGATGAATTGAATTGATTTGGGAAATTAAGATTGTGGACTCAATTGGATTGAAACCGAATCGAATTGAAAAACCCCTAATTGCCGAGACTTGAAAGCATGTTAATTGGGTTTGATTTTGATTGAATTGTGTTGGACACTATTTGGTTGTTAAAGTGCATGATTAATTAGGCTAATTGATGTTTTAGAAATGTTAATTGGGTAATTGATTATGTAATACACTTAGGTTAATTAATTGTGAAATTTGGAATTTTTAAGTTAATTAATTTAGGGCTTGATTTTGGAAATTGGGCTTGTTAGGTTGTAATTGGGCTTTTGGGCTTTGTTGTAACAAAGTTGGGTTTAGGCAAAATTGGTTGGATCCAATTAGGCCCAAAACCGAATCCAAAAGGTCCAATTATGACTTAATGGACCTTAATTATTTAATTGGGCCTAATGGGCCAAAATTAATTTAAAGGCTTATGGGGTAACTCCCGGATTGGATTTGGTTGTTCGGTTTGACCCGAGTTGACCAAAAGTCCACGCCTTATAGAAATTAATTAAAAGCCCATTGGACTTTAATTAAATAAAACATTAGATGTTAATCGGGGTTTGAGGCCGTTGCGATTAAATTTGGAATTTAAGTCGTAAAGGTTCGTTAATAAAAGTGTAATATTTAATTTGGAATTAAATAATGAATTAGAATTAAATACGTATTAAATTGGATTTAATTATGTTATTTAATTTAATTCGTAGAAATTGTACTTTGAGTACGTGTTTGCAATACGAGTTTGACTCGAACAAAATCAAATCTTTGTTTGAACATTGGATGATCACTAATAATCAAGATTAATTAATTTGATTGATTGATTGATAACATGCTTGTATGAATACATGGTTGTGATGTTTGAATAATGTATATCGGATGGATATTAGTCGGGTTGGGCGATTTTGGAAATTGTAATAAATTTGATTTATTAAATTGGACCTGCGTGTCCAGCCTTTCTCATTTCTTTGTATTCTCTTCTCACCTATTCCCCTCCATGTAAAAGAGGTTTCTTTAGAAGTGTAGTGTAACGGGTAGAAATAATACAAGTGCTAGCGGGAGAGAGAGAAATGAGAGATTTGATCTAGGATCAATGTAAATATCCATCCGCATATCATTATTATTTTATTTCATACTCGCTTTATTATGTATTTAGAATGCATGTTTAAGGGTGTATGATGATGAGACCTTAACAAAGATAATTAAATTGGTAGCCAATTTGCACGCGAAAAACCCTCGTTAAATATCATGCGTTTTTCCTTCCATTGAGTGATTCTTACTCAAGATCCGAGATTGGCAGGGGTGTTGGCCAAAGTCAAGCCCTTGTCATCAAAGATGTGTTTTAATCACGAGGCTTTGTTCCATATCGGTGTCGTGTCCAAGTTGTGGTTTGTTGGCCAAAGTCAAGACCACTTCTTGTCCATTGACATTGATTACGAAGCTTCCATGTCAATGGGTCCGCGCTGACTGGGATCATTAGGTTTGTTGTGCCAAAGCCAGGCCTAGTTGATTCAGAGGAAAAAGGTTAGGGTATACATTCGATGTATAGACATATATAAGATATATGTTTGGACTTGGATGTCCACCTAATGGATCTAGGAGTTGGATGAGATCCAATTGATCTTCGAGATCTACCTAGTTAATTATCATACAATTTGTTGGCCAAAGTCAAGATTGTGTGATATTTAACGGATCCTAGCCCACTAGGAAACACGGTTTCCCGAGTACTCGACAGAGGGTTAGAGGCTCGACGAAAAATAGTGGGAGGCAAGTATTGAATTTGCAACATTCGTTCAATTACTCGCTAAACACGCTCATTTAAATTATTTCGTCGTTATATTAAATGTTAGTTAGACTAATATTTAAATTGTTGTTTTAATAACAGTTGGACTGTAATATACTTGATTATATATAATTGGATTATATTAATCAATATATTTGAATTAATTAATTTCAGTTTACAGTTGATTTTATAATTGGATTATAGTAATCAATGTAATTGAGGTTAATTAATTTGGATTATATTTGATTATATAGTTGGACTATTATAATCATTATAATATATATAGTACCACTAATCGTTGATTAAATAGTTGGACTATTGTAATCAAGATAAATTGAAAAGTTGGATATTTAAAATATAATCTGGATTAAAATATTTTAAATGATTTTAATTTTCAAATTGGGAATAAATAATAGGTTACTTTATTTGATAAAATAACTTATTATACCTTACGCCCAAATTAAGCAAAATAAGTAGCATAAAATCTTTTGGAAGATTTATGTGATGATGACTTTAATGCTTAATTTAATATACTTATCATAAATCTAATTTAGATTTAAGAAGTATTAAAATTGCAATTATAATTCTTGGAGAATTAATTGACTATTCTAGAGGAGATAAAGTCAAAGTTTGCAATTGGGCATGTAGCACAAGGTGCACATCGTTTCAATATTCCGAAACCCAAGGCTTGGCCAAAGGTTTATGAAATATTGAAAAGGATTATTGACATATCCCAAAGTGACTACCATTTGGATATGGAAGACACGAAGGAATTAAAGATAGGGCGAGGCTCTAACTTTAAAATATTTGTCAAAGTTATGTTCACTACTAGTATTGAAATTGAATTTAAATACTAGTGTGGTACATAAAAACATATGTATTGACGTTCAGAATCCGCTGTGAGCTGGATACTGGCTTCAAGCCGAGATTTCTCTGCGAAATGGAGGAAACAGGACGAAGTCGCTGTTTCGACCGTAGATACCTAAGTTTAGGAACTACCCTTGGGGTATGTACTTAAGTTAGGAAATGTTATAATGTAACTAGTTTAACTAGAGACATTATCTCTATATCAGGGTTTAATCCGATACGGATATAACCTTTATATTCTAGAACACTAAAGTGTTTCATTATATAAAGATGATACTGAGATATTTACATTGGATGTAAATAACAGAATTTATATTTTGAATATAAATAAAATCTCAAACATATAAATTGACAAATAAATAGCTCAAATTGATTTGATCAATAGAGACTTATTGTGGCATTGTTGTCTATGGACACAATTATAGAAGACTCGTATATCCACACTTTTTAAGAGTGGGTACTAGGACTGATTTGACTATTCAAATAAGGTCTACGAATCTAGTTTATTAGGTTAAATACCTAAAATACTATTTATTGGTAATAGTAAAAGGGGCCACCGATCTGTTAGCCCTATTCATGGTGAAGTAAGTGGGCCCATATCTAGTTAGGCTAGATGTTAACATGAATATTTCGTGACCTTAACGGATGTGACATCACGTGTGGTTATGTGTTTCTTTTGAAGAACACAGATCGGAAACTTAGAGTTTCGACACGAAGTAGAAAAACAGATCGGCTATAGTATTATGCCACACGGTAAAACCGTAATGGAAAATACTTAAGCAGTAAGTTTCATACGGTACCATGAAAGAGTACGGTATTCTTTCAGATGAGGACATGACCAAGGTTTATCACAAGTCGCTCTGAGCTACTATTTCCTTCTACAGGGATATGTCTTAACAGTGCAAAAACTTATTTAGAATAGGTTCCATATAAATCTGTTTGACAGATATCATATAGGATATGAACGGGAAGAAA
>SKCR01042498.1:0-75080 GCA_019454045.1 Zanthoxylum bungeanum
TTGCCATGTGTCACTTTAAAATTTTGAAATATTTGGTGTAATTAATAAGTTAATGAACTTATGGTGCGTTTACGTACTCGTAATCAGAATGAGATGAAATCGGAATGAGCTGGAATGTGAATGGTAAATCAGAATCAGAATAAATTGTTTACTCAACTCTAGGAATCAGAACAGAATGAAGTAATATTACTATTGATGTGTTTACTTTGTTTAGTAATCGGAATGAATTGTTAAAAAGTTACAAAAATACCCTTAGTTATAATTATATATTAAATTATTATATATTGATTATTATTATTTTTAATGTATTAAATTACTAAATATTAAATTATTATTTTATTAAATATTAAATATCATTTTATTATTATTTATTGATTAATTTTATTAATTATTTATTACTTAAATATTAATTAATTATTAATGTATTAAATTATTAAATATTAAATTAGTCTTTTATTAAAATGTTAAATATTATTTTATTATTAAATATTATCAATTTTATTTATGATTTATAAATTAAGTATTAATTAATCATTACTTTATTAATTAATTGTCATTGTATTAAATTACTAAATATTAATTTATTCTTTTATTAAATTATTATTTTATTAAAATAGTAAATATTATTTTATTATTAATTATTGATTAATTATTATTGTATTAAATTACTAAATATTCTTTTATTCTTTTATTAAATTTTTATTTTATTAAAATAGTAAATATTATTTTATTATTAATTATTAATTGTTAATACATTTTTATTTATTATTTATATATTAATATTAATTAATTACCTTAAGGGTAATATTATAATTTCTTATCAATAATGGGAATGAGAATCTCATTCTCATGGGGTGGTGGGAATGAGACTCTCATTTCTCATTCCCAAATATGTGGACCCCACTTCTATTTTTATTTTTATTTTTATTCAATTTTAGAAAGTAAACAGCTTTTATGAAAATGATTCTTATTCCTCAATTCTCATTACTCTCAAGTAAACACATAATTAGTCTAATGAATATATTTTCAATTTCTAAGTAAATGAATTTGATTTGATGAATGTATTTGTCATTTCTAGGAGGTTAATGATCTTTATTTAATGAATGTATTTGTTATTTCTAAATTAATGAATTTGATCTAGTGAATGTTTAGGAGGTGAATGAATGTGATATAATGAAAGTATTTGTCATTTATAGGTAATGAATGAGTTCAATTTAATAGGTTTGTTATTTTTTTATCACTATAATATACATAACCTTATATTTTGTCAACAAATCTGCTAAAAGGACACATGTTATCTAAGCATGTTAAATATCTAAACTTGACTAGAATACATGGCACTATGAACTATGAAGTCATTTCGCGTTTGTAGGGCAATTGAAATTTGAAAGATTGGAAGACTTATACAAATATACCATGTAATTTTCAAGGCCTAAACTCAGATTTAACGGATAAGATGTGCCGTTAACACCCTATTTTTTGATTTCTTTTTTTTTTTTGGGATGATTAAGATATTACGATTTTCTTTGGTGTTTATTTTATTATTTCATTTTGCTTCTATATGTGTTACCTTAAAATATATTATTTACTTATAATGTTTATTTTGTATAACTGTAACAACGCAGTAGTCGATTTATATTTTATTTTTATTGCGATGAGATTTGCATATGTCATATAATGATTTTAGATTACACACAAATAATTAAGAGAGTGAGAGATTAAAAAAAAGAGCGATTAGTGGTTGATTTAAAACCAAAATCGCCACGGGAGTCACCTGACCGCCTGATACGTACGGTCGTTGCGGCTATTTTAAGACGAAAACAACTCGAATCACTTTGGCCTTTAAAGATGACATGAAACAATAGTTATAAATTCAACAACAACTACAGTGTGTTTCTTAAAGTGCTTCATTCGCTCAATTGATAAGCTCTTCAGATAGTTTCACTGAGAGAACAGAGATGGGTCGACCTCCTAGTAATGGCGGCCCCGCCTTCCGCTTCCATACTGCTGAGGTAACTTTTTCTTCTTTATTTGGATATTGCGTGTTTAATTTCTTAATCTATTTTCGTAAATATTATCTGGGTCGATTTTATTTTAGGTTTTTTCTTCTTTCTTTTTTCTGGGTTCTTGTGTTTTTGTGATATGTGATGCATGTATATTTTAAGTATTTTAAATTTCGACTGTTTTTTTTTTTTTTAATTTAAAAAAAAAATTAAATTTTAATATTTAAAGTGTATATGGACATTCAAGAATTTTTTGGTTAGATTTTGGGTTTTATTTTAAGTGTTTGGTTTTTGTGGATTAAGAATTTGATTTGATTTTGTATAGGTTCTGCTTGATTTGTTGTGTGTTTTGTTTTGATTACTGAAACTTGTTACTTGTATATAGAATACTATGTGTTTAATATCAATAGTGTGTAACTTTTCTTTTCTTTTGGTTTAATCTTGTTTTTTCATATGTTTGTTTGTCAAAATCCTATAGTCATATACTTTAAGTTGATGGATTTCTTATTTGAGGTGGTATGTACTTGGTGTTAAAGCTGGTTTATTTGGTATTTAGTTTGGATTTTTAGTTTAAGTGGTTTAGGTGTCTTATCTCTATTGTGTTGCTAACATTGAAGATGAAAATCACAAACAAAATTGAGGGCATGCTTTTGTGGTCGCTTGTTTCTCCTCAACATAAATCTAAAAATGAAAACTAGAAACTTGGATGTTGGATGTTGGTTGTTAAAAAGTAGCTTCGAGGAACAAATTTTCAAATAAACATCTCGCATCTCGTTTACCCCTTTTGTTGGAAACACTTTGGTAGGATCTAGATACACCTCTTTTTTTGTTTTTGTTTTTGTTTTTGGCCTGACTGATTCAGTTATAGCTGTAACGTTTTATTCCTTTTTGTGAGGATCATAATCCTAGACAATACTTGAGGCTCTTAATATTTTTTCACATATGCTGTGGGTTGTGAATTCATAATTTTAATGTGAAGTCCATGGCTCCATGCACATAGAGGTCTTATGGTTTAATTGGAATTCTTCAGTGTTCTAAATGATGGCCTAGGCGGTTGCCTAGACGCCGCCTAGGCGCTAGGCAGTGCCTAGCCGTCCCGAGTTGCCCGTAATCGGTGGAATCGGCGGTTCTTGCCTGGAAAACTTAGATCTACGACAAACAAAGACCTATTTTGGCGCGTGGATGGCATATCTGTGACCGCCGACGTCGTTTGAACACGATTGCCAGACAGCCGGCGGCGGAGCGTGAGCTAAACGCGCCGGCAGCCGTCGTCGGAACCTCAACCAGAGACAGTCTGAAACTCTCAAATCCACTTTTAGACCTAATTGAACCCAAATTTTCAAATCCTAACCCTAATTGACCTCAATTTATCAAATTATAACCCTAAATCTAATTGAACTAAGATTTTCAAACATAAATAAAATTTTTTTGAATAAAAAAATAAACTGCCTAGTTTGTTCGTCTAGGCGCCATCTAGAAGGCCTAGGCACTAGGCGGTCCCTCACCGCCCGACTACCGCCTATCGTTTTAAAACATTGGATTTCTTTAAAAGTACTTATTTCATCCATGAATTCCATATGTGATATGAGGTATTTGGACGGTTGTCTAGAGCTGCAATGCATATCAATCTTAAATGATTTTGTGCAGTCAATGAGTTACCTGAAGTTTACGTTAGTGGAAATGCAAATGCATGTTAATAAAGCTTTTCTTTGTTTAAGTTATTTTATTCGTTGCATAATCTGATTGGTAGCTTTTTATGACTTTCTTTAGCTTAATTGGACAAACCTTTTCTTTGATTAGATCAGAAGACTAATTTTGCAGTTGTCAAGCTAAATAATAAATTTTGAAATTGCCTCTATATTAGGTCACAGAGATGGACACTATTTTGCAAGAGCACCATAATGCAATGCCATCTCGGGAAGTCCTTGTGGCTCTTGCAGAGAAGTTCAGGTGTGCCTTTTTTCTATTTAGAGTTTAATATACTGTATAATGGTTATTCTTTTTAATTAGATTGGAATTGAATTTTTACGATTTTGATTGTAGTGAGTCCCCAGAACGAAAAGGGAAGATTATGGTGCAAATGAAGCAAGTAAGTCTATTTTACTGTTCTTTTGAACAATTAGTGAGAAGTATTCCGAACTAATATATTAATAAGTTTATTATAGGTTTGGAATTGGTTCCAAAATAGGCGGTATGCAATAAGGGCAAAATTAATTAAATCTCCCAGGAAGTTAAATGTAACACCTATGGCTCGGGATGATTCTGCTCCAGTGAGAAATGTTTCTCAACCTGTAGCTGCTCCAACACCTGTTGCTATGCCTGCTTCCATGCCTGCTTCCATGCCTGCTTCTGTGCCTGTCCCTTCAGGTAGAATGGGCTGTATGTTCTTGGTTTAGATTTTTGAACCACTTGCTGCCTCTGTTTTATTGTTTTGTGTTATAACTATTGGCATTACCCGGTGGCTGTCCAAGTGATATCTGTCTGGTAGTTATTTCTAATTTAGCCTCGTGTCTTAGACTAAAGTTGCTTCTTAGTGGAATATGTTTCTCCATTTACTCATGTCACATTTGTCTTTTGAAATGCCTGAAGTCATCGAGCTAGTGTAAGTTCAGTGTCAATATGCTTATTTAATGTTAACTTGAGTTAAGATTTTAATGTTCAATGTTCTTTTAATTTTTTGAGTACCAAATGTCTGTTTAGGATTTCATTGAACTGGTGAAAAGGTCATACATACAAATCATTCCCTTTTTAATTGTCATATGATGTCTGGAAGAGTCATTAAGAGACCTCACTACTCTGGATTTACAAGAAAGCTGAGACAACAGGCTGCTTGTATGAATGCACCCTTCTTTTCTGTGCCTTATAATTCATATTATGCTGGTTTTCATTACAATATCTTAGGATTTATTTTGCCCTCAAAATTTTCCTTCTATTTTGCCACTTTCAAGTGCGGGGAAGGCTGTATCAGAAAATGCTTTTATGGAATTCGAAGCTAAATCTGCCAGGGATGGTGCATGGTAAGTCTACTGGCGACACTCATCAAGAGTCGTGATGGCTGTCTGCTTTGCTTCCTTCATACCTACTTGATAATTATCATCCTATGGATGAACAAGCCCTCATCAACTAGTCTAACACCTGGTCTTATGTACTCAGGTATGATGTTTCTGCCTTTCTAGCCCAGAGAAATTTAGACGCAGCTGATCCGGTAAGATTCTTAACTTGTATCCCTGCATATGTCAATACAGCACAAGTTATTAAACTCATAGTTATTAAAGGTGCGCCTAGGTGTGCGCTTAGGCGTGCCTCTCATTGAGACGCTGCCGTAGTGCCTCACTGCGCCTTTTTGGCGAGACGCGTTGGAGGTGTGCCTTATTGATTCTTTTGTTTTTTTTTTTTGGTTTTTTTTTTTGGCTTTTTTGTTTTTTTGTAATTATAAAAACAAAGGTCGTAGAGGTAATGCGACAAAAATAAGAATTGACGACCAACCAATCTCAAGTAGCGAGTGTTTTAAGTATCTCGGGTCCATCTTCCAAAAGGATGGAGAAATCGATCGAGATGTTATGCATAGAATTCAATCGGGTTGAAGGAAATGGAGATGTGCGTCTCGGGTCCTATGCGATCGCAACATCCCTTTAAAACTTAAAGACAAATTTTATAGGACCACCGTGAGACCTGCAATGCTTTATGGAACAAAATGTTGGGCAATAAAACATTAACATGCCAAAAGATGAGGGTAGCTGACTAGTAAAGACAGAGTTAAAAATGAAGTAATTAGGAAGAAATTAGGGGTAGCAACGATTGATGAGAAGATGACATAAACAAGGCTAAAGTGGTTTGGACATATCCAACGTACGTCTTTAAGTGATCTAGTGAGAAGATGAGAGCAAATGGTGTTGCCATATGCCAAGCGAGGTAGGGGAATGCTTAAGTTGACATGGACAGAAACCATAAAAAGAGATATAAGTTTTATGGAGCTTGATGAATCAATAATCTTATATAGAGCACTATGACGTCAAAAGATCCATGTAGCCGACCCCACATAGTGGTAAAAGGCTTTGTTTGGTTTGGTTTATAAAAACCAAAACATGAAATAGTAAAAACCCATATGATATGATTGTCAATTTTTCTTATTCGGTTGAAATTTATAGGATAAATTTATTAAATACAATTTATATGAATTATTTCAATTGAGAAATTAATATAAAAGCGAAAAAAATGTGGGGTGCGCCATGTGCCTCACTTCGATCAGGCGTGCGCCTCATCTTGGGTCTTGTGCCTAGGCCTCATGAGGGCCTTGGTGCCTTTTGGCGTCTTGGGGCACCTTGGTGCACCTTTAACAACTATGATTAAATGGAGTTGTTGTTCCCAGTTTGCCTAAATTACAATTATCAATATATCATATTTGTATTATCTCCTAAGGATAACCTAGTTGGCTTAATTCTTGCAGTAGAAGCAAGAGGTCATGGGTTCAAGTTCAAGGGGATACATGTAATGAAATTTTTTTTGGAATATATATATATCATATTTGTCCTAGCATCGATTCTCTCTCGCTCTCTCTCTTTCGCTTTCTAATGTCGACTTGAAATTGTATCACATACTTGTCTCGAAAGTTGATTGTTCTTACATTTTTACTTCTTTCTCGTAAACTAAATTAAGTTATGCAATTGTAGTTTGCTTGCAATCTGAGCGAATTGATCTATTCTCCTAAATACATATGTACTACTTGGTTTTCTCCCTATTATTAGTGTTGAGGATGAACTATCAAGTAGTCCTCACTGAAATTTCGGGGAATAAAAAGAGGATAAATTGGCTATGACCGATCTGGGTAGGAATACCTTTTCCTTCAAAATTCAATCTAAAGAGTGTATTCATCAAAAGCTGTTCGGAATATTTGTAAAATTTTATGGTATTTGGACTTGTTGAACTTCTAACCATGACATTGTCATAATAGTGGTCTCAATTTTTAGTTGCATTCATTTGGATTTATAGTTGAAATATTGCTGGTTGTTTCAGGAAGTACAAGTAAGGTTTGCTGGTTTTGGAGCAGATGAGGATGAGTGGGTTAACATTAAAAGGCACGTCAGGCAGCGTTCTCTCCCGTGTGAAGCATCAGAATGTGTTGCAGTTCTTCCTGGAGATCTCATACTCTGTTTTCAGGTGGGAATTTCCACATCTAAAAAGGAAATAAAAGAGTAGTTTTAGTCAATCTGTTATAGAAATTAATTATGATTTTGTCTGCTTGCGAACTCCTTTTCTAATGCACAAGGAATTATCAGGAAGGTAAAGATCAGGCTCTTTACTTTGACGCCCACGTTCTTGACGCACAACGGCGAAGGCATGATGTAAGAGGTTGTCGCTGTAGATTTTTGGTACGCTATGACCATGATCAGTCTGAGGTATAAGTTGTCCGTCCTTTTTGGTTTTTAATTATGAATTTAATTAATTCTTTTTTTTTTTTGGGGTCTGATTTCTATTGAGAGAAGATAATCAGTATGATAATATAGGTCGCTTATTTTCAACAGATCTCAATGGGGTCATTCTCTTGTGTCTATATAGATGGTGAGTTTTCATTATTCTCTTTGATGCCTTATTTATATTTGGTTACATATATAAATTAGTGCTTCTTTTGGCTGCTTTGGCCATTGTGCTGTATTTTTTATTCATTTTTATTTTTCCTCTATAAATTACCTATTTCTTCAATGGCTGTGGCCATTATGCTCCATTTATAAAGCCTAGAGAAAAGCAGGAAATGAGAAGGAAAAATGCTTTAGGTTTGGTTTGGTTTGGTGTTGGTTCGATTTAAATTTAAATATTTTGTTTCCTATATTGCTTTGGGAATTACACCAAGCATTAGTGTTATTTTTGCTGCAATCGAATGATCACTTTTGGAGATAAGCATAGGTCATGTAGACAGTGACAATCTATTGGTGCATGTGCTTATTTTGGTAATGGGCAGAAGCGGTGAAGATGATGTTCACTCATCTTTTTAGTAATCTCTTTTAGACAAGTATTTAGAAAGTGATAATATATTGGTCCAGTGCTTATTTTGGCAATGAGCAGAAGTGGCAAAGATGATGTTCGCTTTTCTTTCAAAGAGAACTTCCTTTAGATAAGCATTTAATAAAAAGTTAATTTGGCAACTGTTTCCGGTTAGACTATTTTTAAGCCTTGTGAGTTAGACTTGATTTCAACTTAAAAAACAATAAATGATTTGTGATCCCAGAACTATGAGATCTCAGTTATATAATGATTTCTACTTGGCAAATGCGAACATATTTGATGCATGCATAAATTTGCAGGGTTAGTGCTCGGTATCTTTCAAATGTGTAAACTTGAAATGGTATTTTTCCATAATGTTGTACTTTTAATGACGGTAAATATTAGTAATTCGCAGATTTCCTTTAGTGATATTGAACTCTGGTAAGTGCTGCAATACACCTAGTTCAACAAACTGGTTTACTGGAAAACAATTTAATTATAATTCATTGAGAAGAAATATAATGCGTGCATTGGGTTGTTCATGCTTGTGCTTTGTGATTGGTGAAAGTAGATCCTTATTGTATTGGTTGGATCGATCATTGTTTGGCGGTCTTTATGATTTATGACATTTTTGGTTCCTAACTTCATTCCTCAGGAAATTGTGCCTCTCAGAAAGATTTGCCGTCGGCCTGAAACTGATTACAGGTTGCAACAACTTCATGCTACAATCGACTCAGCAACCACAGACCAGCAGAAAATTAATTCAGATCTTTCTGCAGCCGCTGCTGCTAATAGGGTTATTTTTTCATCAGCTGAAATGATGCAGAAGCAAGGTAACTCAAATGTATCCGCGGCCGCCCCAGTTTCTCATTCTTCTATAACCATGGAAGTCAAAAATGCCGGTGCCAGCAGCGGGATAAGCGTCAGCGATCCAGTTGTTCCTCCTGGTGGCGCTGCCATAGTGAGTGGCACCGCTGCAACAAGCCCCACAACCGGCGGCCCTAGTTGAAACATGCAATGAAATTAGTAGCTTTAGTCGTTTGTTTTTTACATTTTTTTTCTTGAATAGTTACATAAAGCTTCAGATACAAAAAAATTCTCTTTTTATAATTAATATTTTATGTAGATTTATTATGTAGGACATTTAGTATTAAAAGTTTACTTTTCATTCACGCAAAATTTTATCCTTTTTTTAGGGAAATAGCTTCATTAACGCCAAAAATTACATATGATAATTGAGAGGAAATTATCCATAAAAAAAAAAAAAAAAAAAAAAAAAAAAAAAAAAAGAGAGACCAAAATCTCATTTGAACAAGTTTCTTTAGCCAAGTTTTGAGCGGACACATTACATGCAATTGCTTAAATTGAATCTTAAACAAATTAGGATTTTGAATTTCGTTTTAAATCTCCAAAATAATCCAACAAATCACCTTTAACCTAATTTTTGTGATATTCATAATTTTAAAAGGTTTCCATATCATTATTGAGGGTAAGAAAATTTTCAATGAAATTGTTTATAAATTTCGGAAATTCAGAAAATATATTTAACAAATTTATCCTCTCTTTATAATAATATTTTCTTGTGAAAAAATTAAATAAATTGAGGATTAATGTATGCAAGCCACGTAGCAGAATGTCCTTGTCTGCAGACAAAACACAAACACGTGACGTAATAATCAGAGACCTCCACGTGGATTTCTTCAAAGTTGATTCAACTCGACCTACGGAAACTCTCAGGACTAACTAACAAAACCAAAAACACAAGAATGCAATTTCTAAAGGCTCACAAGAATGTTAATAAAAACTATTCGGTTAGTTCGTTACGGTTCATGGCGACCAGCTGCAGGGCCGTCGTGCTGCCGCGGTTCGGCGGGCCGGAGGTGTGGTAAAATTATTGTCATTAAACAATAATATAAACATGCATCAATCAAAACTAGATCAAACTACCAAAGGTAGATCTAGATGCAAAACCCTAAAACCAGCAAAAAACTGTGAAGACAAACCAGAAAATTGAGATTACAGAATTGTCCAAGTCGAGATGATCTCTGTCCTTAAGAACTTATTGGCCCGTCACAGGAGGTGCAACTCTACGGTATTGTATTGCCAACGTTCTCCCAGGATTACTTGGATGCTACTTGTACAAGGAGCACTCCTCAACAAGTTTATGAACTAGGAAGATGGTGGATCTTTTCTCAAAACCAAAAACAAAATGTCTGGAGAATTTGGATATTTATATGTCTTGTCTTTTTTGTTCAAAAAACTCTTTTTTAGATTTGGAGTAAGGACCCCTTATAAAGGAGTGAAGGGGTGCCATAAAGGCACCCCTTGGGGTGGTTGCAACCCTCCATGGATTGTAACCACTCAAGCACCCCTTAGCCATCCAAAAAGACATATATACCCTTATGAAATAATTGAAGAATTTCCACATCCCCCACAATTCTTCAAATATTCATTCAGACAAGTGAAATAGATCCCGTGAGCTAAAGCTGCATCGAAATAGGTAGCTTTCCTAGTGAATGACAATCAGATTTACTTGGCAAACCAGTGACCCTTAGTCTTGAACTGTTCTGCCGGTGGTGTAAACCAAGACAATTGCCAACACACAGCTTTAATTCGACCATTTTCCCGTTCTACGGTTGTGTTCATTTTGGCCCTGAACAACGGTCCTGGATTCATCAAGCACTTTAGGGTAACCAGCCTTTAAAGGTTCCCATGGAAGCAGCCTCACTTCTTACTTGAAATAGGTGATCTACTATGAAGAGGTAATCTGTATTTACCCCCATTAGGACTCATCTCCTAATATAGTGATCATTAAAAGCCTTAGCTTATCCTAACCAATGACAGACAGCACTCAGCGTCATTATCGGAATGGGAAAGAGTACGAAACTCTTCAGTGCTCGTTTGAAATTGCACAAAGTTTCTGTTGTCCCTTTTGAACCTAGATATTGGGATCTCCAGTCAACTAGGTTGGGTTTCCACAGTGACAATTCTTAGATTATAGGCTTCAAGCCCATTCCTCTTGATGACTTCTCAACTTGCTCTCGAGGTAAACCTTTAGTTAGTGGATCCGCTAGGTTTTCCTTCGACTTGACATAATCGATCGTTATATATGCCACTTGAGAGCAATTGACGTATGGTATTATGTCTCCGACGTATGTGTCGAGACTTACCATTATACATTGTATTTTGGGCTCTCCCAATAGCCGATTGGCTGTCACAATGTATGCTTATTGCTGGCACTGGTTTGGGCCAACTATGAATATCCTCCAGGAAGTTTCTAAGCCATTATGCTTCTTCCGCTGTTTTTGTCTAACGCTATGAATTCTGATTCCATAGTAGACCGGGCAATACACGTTTGCCTCGAGGATTTCCATGACACGGCTGCATTACCAAGTGTGAAAACGAATCCACTCGTGGATTTGGAATCCACCATATCAGATATCCAGTTAGCATCGCTGTAACCCTCTAGTACAGTAGGATATCTCTCGTAATATAGCCCATATTTTGAAGTTTTCTCAGATACCTCAAAACTCTTACTATGGCTTTCCAGTGGTTGTGTCCTGGATTGCTTCTCTATTAGCCTAAGCCGATTCACAGCTTGAGCGATATCAGGTCGTGTGCAATTCGTGAGATACATCAGACTTCCGATGATTCTCGAATACTCTAGTTGCGATATGCTTGAACCAGTATTCTTTGATAAATGAAGAGTTAGGTCTACAGGGGTTCTAGCCACATTTAGATCCCCTTTGATATATTTATCGAGTATCTTCTCAATATAATGAGTTTGTGATAATATATATCCGTCTGATGTTCTAGAAATCTTTATTCCTATGATCACATCAGCTATCCCCATATCTTTCATATCAAATCTGCTGGATAACACGTTTTTGGTAAACTGAATCATTTCATGATTACTACCAATTATCAGCATATCGTCTACATAGAGACACACAATGACATATCATTTTTGAGTTGTTTTGGTGTACACACACTTATCACACTCATTGGTTTTGAACCCATTTGACAACATTTCTTTGTCAAATTTCTCATGCCATTATTTCGGTGCTTGTTTTAATCCGTACAAGGATTTTACAGTTTGCACACATTCTGTTCTTGTCCAGGAACACTAACCCTTCTGGTTGTTCCATGTAAATCTCTTCATCCAAATCACCATTCAAGAATGCCGTCTTTACATCCATTTGATGTATTTCAAGACCAAATATAGATGCTATGGCTATGAGCATTCTTATCGATGTGATCCGAGTCACTGGTGAATAGGTGTCAAAGTAATCAAGGCCTTCCTTTTTTCTATAACCTTTTATGACAAGTCTTGCCTTATACTTATCTATTGATCCATCCGTTTTCATCTTCCTTTTGAATATCCATTTGTAGCCCAGCGGCTTACAACCTGGCGGAAGATCAACCAACTCCCAAGTATGGTTCTGTAGGATTGAATCAATCTCACTGTTGATAGCCTCTTTCCAAAGAGGTGCCTCCGGAGAAGCCATAGCTTCTTTATAGCTTTGAGGCTCATTTTCTAACAAGTATGTCAGAAAATCGGGACCAAACGACTTAGACGTTCTAGCTCTTTTGCTACGTCTATGCTCGATTGTCTCACAGCATTCTACGTTGATCTGATTCCAGGTTAACCTGATCACTATCCTTGACAGTGTCAGTTGACCTTTTGAGAGACCCCGTTATTTGTCTTTCCTTATAAGGAAACGTCTCTTCAAAAAATATCGCATTCCTTGACTCAATTATCATATTTGGATTGATGTCAGGAATCTCCGAATTGTGTACCAAGAATCGATACGCACTACTGTTGTGAGCATATCCAATGAATACACAGTCAACAGTTTTGGGTCATATTCTAACCTTCTTAGGTTTAGGAACCATTACTTTGGCAAGACACCCCCACACTTTAAGGTATTTGTAGGAAGGTACGAAACCTTTCCACAATTCATATGATGTATTGTCTAGTCTTCTGTGAGGAAGCTTGTTCAGAACGTAGTTCGCGAAAGCAAGGCTTCCCCCCCACAAGTTCTGGGGTAGACCCGAACTTGTCAACATGGCATTCATCATTTCCTTCAACGTTCGGTTTTTGCGCTCCGCAATTCCGTTCTGTTGAGGAGAATAGGGAGCAGTGGTTTCGTGAATAATTCCGTGCACAGAACAATATTCACCGAATGGTGAAACATATTCACCACCTCTATCACTCCTGATTCTTTTGATTTTCTTGCCAATTTGATTTTCAACTTCGCTCTTATAGTGCACAAAACTCTCAATAGCTTCTATTTTGCTTCTCAGCAAGTACACATAGCAGAATCTTGTGCTGTCATCGATAAAAGTGACAAAGTACTTTTTACCGCCTCTTGTTTGCACAATATTCATGTCACATACATCGGTATGTACAAGTTCTAGCGGTTCAGAACTGCGTTCTATAGAATGAAATGATGTTCTATGCATTTTTGCTTCAACACATGCTTAACACTTATGTTGGCTATCAATTGCAATTTTAGGTATAAGGTCCATGTTAATTAATTTACGTATGGTATCATAATTAACATGTCCTAACCTCCCATGCCATACATTTTGTGACACAATAAATAAGCAGACGAACTAGCTTTATTAATAGCACGATTAACAGTCATTACATTTAGCTTGAAAAGGCCCTCAGTTAGGTATCCTTTTCCTACATACATATCATTCTTAGTCATTACAAACTTATCAGAAACAAATACAAGCTTAAAACCAGCCTTACTAAGAAGAGAGCCCGAGACCAAGTTCTTCCGAATATCTGGAACGTGCAGTACATTCTTCAATGTTAGCTCATTTCCGGATGTCATCTTCAGAACCACTGTGCCTTGTCCAACCACATGAGAGGTAGACGAGTTTCCCATGGTCAGATGATCGCCGCCATCGACCTTCTGGTACATGGAAAACATATTACTGTCTGCACAGATATGACGAGTAGCCCCAGTGTCTACCCACCATTCTCTCGGATTCCCAACTATGTTGGCTTCGGTTACCACTGCTGATAGTTTCAACTCTGAGATATCATCAGTCAGCTGCTCGCCTTCAGTAACATGGGCCTCATATTTCTTTTTCTTGCCCTTGTCCTGAAACTTCTTGTTCCTGCAGTCCTTTGACATATGACCGCTCTTTCCACAGTTGTAGCATTTTCCCTTGAACTTCTTGTTCCCAGAGTCAGCTCCACTGTTCTTTCTCTTTTTGCTACCCTTTGCACCTTCAATGATATTGGCCTTAGACTACAGAGTCTTGTAGCTGGCCTTCTCGAACATCCTGTTGTCCTCCTCGATTCTCAATCGAACACTGAGGTTTTCAAGGCTCATCTGCTTCTTTTTGTGTTTCAGATAGCTCCTGAAGTCCTTCCATGATGGAGGCAACTTTTCAATTATGGCGGCAACTTGAAACATCTCACAGAGTTTCATTCCCTCATCCAGTATTTCATGAATGATCAATTGCAGTTCACCCAACTGAGACATCACCGTCCTTGAATCTACCATCTTGTAGTCCAGGAACCTACCCACGACAAATTTCTTTTGTCCGGCATCTTCGGTTTTGTACTTCTTCTCGAGAGATTCCCAGAGAACCTTCGCAGAAGTCATGCCTTGGTACACATTGTACAGGGTATTGTCAAGACCACCCAAAAGGTAGTTCTTGCATAAGAAGTCTCCAGACATCCAAGTCTGTTCTCGCTCTCTTCCTTGGCCAATTCAGATTCACCCTCCATAGGACCCGGATGATCTTTGAGGAATTTAGCCAACTGGAGAGTTGTCAGGTAGAACATCATTTTGCTCTGCCACTGTTTGAAATTTGCCCCACCAAATTTCTCCGGCTTTTCTCCGTGAGAGACTGGTACCGTGATATTTCCGCTAGCCATTTGTAACTGGAAATCAACAGGGTTCAATCAGTCTACGAAAGACAAATTACACAATGATCAACGAATGATCTTGTTCAAAATGAAATACTAGGTAGTCACTTGTTGTTTTAATGGACGAAAGTTCCAATAAACACAAGTCCTTGAATTTCAACTAAGATACATAAGGAAAATTGAGTGAACGAATATTTTTCGAACACTTTTTCCAATAGGATCTTTTAGCAATTCACAACCCAGATTTTCACTTTTCCAATAGCACAGTTAATACGATAAAAGTAGATATATATGTCAATCAAGATTGGATGGAATTACTTGTGTATTATTACACTTTAAATTCTCAACCAATTATGCAACAACCAATCAATTTCAACTTTATCACTATGTGTATGCTTGTGATAATTGAACAACTTAATAATAACTTAAATCTATACTACCAAGATTAATGTGTTTACAGTATATGACTAACCAAGTTAATATTAATTAAAGTGTGCAGTTTATGATACTTACAGGACAAAGTCGTTAGTGTCACGTTCGTATCTACGTTCGAACGAGACTGTCCAGTGTGTGTGCGTTCGTGTTGCGTTTGATAACGCGTTCGAACGAAGTGTTTCCAGAGAGTTCACGTTCGAGTAGCGTTTGATAACGCATTCGAACGGTATGATTCCAGAGAGTTCACGTTCGTATAGCGTTCGTGAACGCGTTCGAACGGAATGATTCCAGAGAGTTCACGTTTGAGTTACGTTTAGGACGGGTTCGAACGTTCTAAGGTAAAAGGCTTGCGTTCGAGTTGCGTTTGAAGACGCGTTCGAACGTTCTTACGAAAATTCAAATTTTTAGCCTTCGCGTGCGTCGGGCGTTCGAACGCCCTACGGGTTTTTCATGCACAGTTCGTATTTTCCAGAAAATATTCAAACCCTAACATGCAAATTACTATCTAATAACACGATACAATAAGTTCTTAAGATTGTTGTAAGTATTGTGTCATTAAACAGTAATATAAATATGCAAATCAAACAGATCAAACTACCAAAAGTAGATCTAGATGCAAAACCCTAAAACCAGAAAACTTAAAGACAAACCAGAAAATTGAGATTACAGAATTGTCCAAGTCGAGATGATCTCTGTCCTTAAGAACTTATTGGCCCGTCACAGGTGCTCTATGGTTTCGTATTGCCAACGTTCTCCCAGGATTACTTGGATGCTACTTGTACAAGGAGCACTCCTCAACAAGTTTATGAACTAGGAGGGTTGCAACCCCACCCCAAGGGGTGCCTTATGGCACCCCTCCACTCCTTTATAAGGGGTCCTTACTCCAAATCTAAAAAAGAGTTTTTTGAACAAAAAATACAAGACATATAAATATCCAAATTCTCCAGACATTTTGTTTTTTGGTTTTGAGAAAGATCCACCATGGATTGTAACCACTCAAGCACCCCTTAGCCATCCAAAAAGACATATATACCCTTATGAAATAATTGAAGAATTTCCAACGGGAGGTCCTGGAGGTCCGGCCCATTGTTGAGGTTCCGGATCGCAAGTAGATCCTTAATTGTATTGGTTGGATCGATCATTGTTTGGCGGTCTTTATGATTTATGACATTTTTGGTTCCTAACTTCATTCCTCAGGAAATTGTGCCTCTCAGAAAGATTTGCCGTCGGCCTGAAACTGATTACAGGTTGCAACAACTTCATGCTACAATCGACTCAGCAACCACAGACCAGCAGAAAATTAATGCAGATCTTTCTGCAGCCGCTGCTGCTAATAGGGTTATTTTTTCATCAGCTGAAATGATGCAGAAGCAGGGTAACTCAAATGTATCCGCGGCCGCCCCAGTTTCTCATTCTTCTATAACCATGGAAGTCAAAAATGCCGGTGCCAGCAGCGGGATAAGCGTCAGCGATCCAGTTGTTCCTCCTGGTGGCGCTGCCATAGTGAGTGGCACCGCTGCAACAAGCCCCACAACCGGCGGCCCTAGTTGAAACATGCAATGAAATTAGTAGCTTTAGTCGTTTGTTTTTTACATTTTATTTTCTTGAATGGTTATATAAAGCTTCAGATACAAAAAAATTCTCTTTTTATAATTAATATTTTATGTAGATTTATTATGTAGGACATTTAGTATTATTTAAAAATTAAAAGTTTATTTTTCATTCCCGCAAAATTTTATCCTTTTTTTAGGGAAATAGCTTCATTAACGCCAAGAATTACATATGATAATTGAGAGGAAATTATCCCATAAAAAAAAAAAAAGAGACCAAAATCTCTCTTGAACAAGTTTCTTTAGCCAAGTTTTGAGCAGACACATTACATGCAATTGCTTAAATTGAATCTTAAACAAATTAGGATTTTGAATTTCGTTTTAAATCTCCAAAATAATCCAACAAATCACCTTCAAGCTAATTTTTGTGATATTATCATATCATTATTGAGTGTGATAAAATTTCAATGAAATCGTTTATAAATTTCGGAAATTCAAAAAATATATTTAACAAATTTATCCGCTTAATCTTATAATAATATTTACTTTTGAAAAAATTAAATAAATTGAGGATTAATGTATGCAAGCCACGTAGCACAATGTCCTTGTCTGCAGACAAAACACAAACACGTGACGTAATAATCAAGAGTCCTCCACGTGGATTTCTTCAAAGTTGATTCAACTCGACCCGGCTATGGAAACTCTCAGGACTAACTAACAAAACCAAAAACACAAGAATACAATTTCTTAAGGCTCACAAGAATGTTTATAATAACTATTCGGTTAGTTCGTTACGGTTCGTGGCGACCAGCTGCAGGGCCGTCGTGCTGCCGAGGTTCCGGATCTCAAGCCCAATGACATCCTCGTTCGTACCCGAGCTGTCTCCATCAATCCGCTCGATACAAGAGTGAGTCAATTTTACTTTTTTTTTTTTAAGCACAATAAATGCAAATGAAAATGAATGTTTTGCCTTTCATTCGTTGATTTTATTCTAAATTTCATGTAATGTTTAGCGAATAATGTTGATGATCAGAAATGTCTAGCTTTTATTCTGAAAACAATCATTGGATCGTGTTCAGCTTCGAATTAATTAAAAGTTTCGTCCTGTAGGATATGATTTGTAAGTGATTTAGGGTTTATTTGGAAGCTGCTGTAGAATGAAATCACATGCTGTTAAGAATTAGCGGATGATTTGGTAAACACTTGGCTACCTTAGTAAAATTAGGTGCTTAGGAGAAGCACATCAGTTTCCAGCACAACCTTAGTAGTAGAAGATTTTCTACTGCTTTGGTTACTACTGTGTTGTATTCTCGGAATTTCTGTGTGGGAATGTTCGGCCAGGCTTGGAATCATAATTTTGTTAAATATTTGATATGTTAATTCTTTCAGATGCGTTCAGGCTATGGACGTTCGATATTTGAACCTCTTCTACCTCTCATTTTGGGTCGTGATATTAGTGGTGAAGTTGCAGCTGTTGGAGCTGCTGTGAGGTCCCTGACTGTCGGGCAAGAAGTGTTTGGTGAATTGCACCCGACTGCTGTGAGGGGTACTTATGCTGACTATGCAGTTCTATCAGAAGATGAACTCACTGTGAAGCCAGCATCAGTTACTCATGTGGTAAGTGTTAATCTATTTTTTGATCTTCAACTGGATATATGTTTCATATTAGTGTTTGTCAACTATGGATTTGCTTTTATTGTCGTTGGATTTACTGCTTCAGTTGTATTTTCCTGCTCTCGTATTAGCCACGTGTGAGTTGTATAACATTAGGCACCAATGTGGTGCCTGGTTGTCCTTTTGATTAACCTGAGTGGTGCCTGGTTGTCCTTTTGATTAACCTGAGAAGTATTACTTTTACAAGTTTTATATTAGCTGAATGATTAAAAACATTGTTTTTTCTCGTGTTAATTGCCTTTTCCTTGTAGATTATGATTTTAAATAGTTTCATTTGCTCCTATAGGAGGCAACAAGTGCAATTCCTTTCGCTGCACTGACTGCATGGCGTGCTTTAAAAAGTACTGCTCAGATAACTGAAGGGTAAGTTGATTTTGCAGCTCCAAACTATGGTTTTTCTTTTATTTATTGTTTTCTGGCATTAAATCCATGCCATTTATTCTCACTGATGCTGCAATTAAGCTGCATCAAGTTGTTTCCTGTGTGTGGATGTTCATCTTTCAATTTTCTATCTTCGCTTGTACTGAATTTTAATAATTTTGTAATGTCTCTATTTTTGTGCTTCTCCTTTATGGCATTCGTGATTAAGGGTTCTGTTCCTGTCTATTTCCTTCATTTTAAAACTTTTTATTGAACTCCCCTTGCTGGTGTTTGTATATAAACTTTTATGGCCTGTTCAGGACAAAAATGTTAAGCAACCTGTTGAGACCCAGAGGCTGAAGACTTACAACAGGAGAGGAGGAGGAGGCCCAACTACCATAGCAGCCCAGCAGCCCAACAGAATGAAGGCCATGGCTGTCCAGCAAGCCAACAGTTTGAGCACTACAAATGATCCAACAGACAGGTGGGGACCAAGAGGGACACCTGTGCCTATGACTAGGCAGAGGGATGGGGACCAAGAGAGAGAGAAGGGCGAGCAACAACAATAAAAAGGGGAAGACACGATGGAAGGAGGGGGGATATTTTTTGCTGTTGAGGAGATTAGGAGGGTGAGGGGAAGTAAGGGAATCTTAGGGTTATTTGTGGAGGTGGGAATTAGGCTATCTGTTACTTTCATATTTGCAGCTGCGCCTGCACTTTTATTGTTCTTTTCTGTTATTAATCTAGTATTGTAGTATGGATGGAACATTACTGAGAGAATTCTTTTCCTTTTATTAATACAAATTAATGAATATTCAGTACAATCAGTATTCACTGTTACATCAAAGTCTATGCTACTGTTACAATCAAATTCGTTGAACCAGAGAACACTGATTACATTTCTTCAATCCTGAGATTGTTTGCTGGAGAAGACTTGGTGGTGCTGGAGACGAGTTTCGTTCTGGAAAAGCTGCAAAATAGGCAAGGTGAAGTAGCGTGTAAGAGAGGGTCTTAACAAATTGGTATCAGAGCAATTTTTCCCGGACTGTGGGTAGTAATGGTAACAACCCGAGAAGGGAGCCAAATGGAGAATAGGGTGGAAAGGCTCGAGGGAACAATGGAGGAGGTAGAAAGGAGGTTAGATGTACTGTTGGAGGTGATGACTGAGATAAGGATGAACCAAAAACAGGGAGAGAAAGGTAAAGCAGCGGAGACAGGTGAAGGGTCGGGTAAGCCAGGAGAGGAGATACCCGTCGTCGGAATGGAGTTGGGGGAGGAGGGGGATAGCGAACCATCGATGAGGGGTACACAAACAAAGCCTCGGCGACTGGAGCTGCCTATTTTTGATGGAATTGACCCTCAAGGGTGGGTATTCAGGGCTGAACAGTTATTTTTGGTCCATGAGGTGAGAGAGGGAGATAAGGTGCAACTAGCATCGGCTTGTCTCGAGGGGACTGCCCTTAATTGGTACCAATACTCCACGGCAAGGTGGCCGATTCGGACGTGGAGATCTCTCAAGAAAGAGTTGATTGAACGGTTTCGCACCACTTCAGGGCCGACCGGGTACCCGGCTTTGATTGCACTAAAGCAGGAGGGTACGGTGACAAAAATTCATAGATGCTTTTGAGTTAGCGGCGGGAACGACACCGGAAGCGGGGGAAGACCTATTGGGGCATTTCTCCACGTGTGGTCTGAGAAAGGAATTGCAGGTAGAGATGCGGCCATGGAAGGCTGTTGGTTTAAAAGCAATAATGAATTTGGCTTTGGACTTAGAAGAGAAACTTGACTTATATAAAGGGGAGACAATGAGAAAAACAGAGACCACTCGAAATGGGCCTTCAAGAATTGGGCCAGGAGGGTGGTGGGGAGCCGGGTCGGGCGGAGGACAAGGGGCGAGAGTTGGAGTTGGGTTGCCATTTTCGGGTATACAGGGATCAAACACTCTCCATCCTAACCAACACAAGGGAAATTTTCGCAATAACCTAGGGATGACAGGAGCTTCGTCGACAATTCCCACCTCCACCACCATTGCAGGCGCCACTCGACCAACCCCCAATCATGGGACCTTCCCAGTGAGTCGCTCCTTGCCCGGGAAAAATTCAAGTTATGGGTCCCACGACCCAAGACCTCTGCCGTTCAGAAGACTCTCGGAAAGTGAAGAGCAGTATCGAAGGGCGAACAACCTCTGTTTTCGGTGTAACGGACGGTACGTTCCTGGACATGTCTGCAGTAATCCTTCATTGCGTGTGTGTGTAGTGGATGAGAGCACCGAAGAGGGGAAACAAGTGATGACAGGAGGGATTCAGCCGTGTGAAGAATTTGAAGTGGGGCAGCTCTGTGATATGGAACTCTTGCAAGAGAATCCAGAGGAGGCGGGTTTAAAACAAAGTGCGAATGGGATGAACGCCGAAGGGGACTCGATTAACCTGGCAATTGGAAGGCAGAATTTTAGCGACCCCATCAATGAACGACAGTAACTGATCCATGAAGTCTTTAATGGGGTTCGCGCCAGCAGGAAAGACAATGCGAATGGAGGGAAGGTTTTGGGAAGATCGGTAGTGATTTTAATTGATGGTGGGGCCTCAAATTCTTTTTTATCCCCTACAATTGCCACAGATTTACGACTTCAGGTGGATTTCACCAGAAAGTTTGGGGTAGAGTTGGGCGACGGATGTCGAGTGACAGGGAGAGGTGTATGTAGAGCCGTTCCTGTGGAGATGACCGGGCTTTCATTCAAGGAAGATTTCCTTCTCTTTGAAACGGGATGCGCAGACCTGGTGCTGGGAGTGACATGGCTGGAGACTCTCGGGGACTTCTCTTCCAATTACAGGGAGCTGACTATGACAGTTAGAAGGGGTAAGGAAAAGGTCACGTTGAAGGGGGACCCGACATTGCGGAGAGGATTGGTGACATATAAAAGTCTGGTAAAGGCTTTGCACGATGAGGGAGAAGGTTACGTAGTGGACTATAGAGAACCAGAAAAGGGAAATAAGGGAACCACTGATTCAGGAGAGAAGATAGCCTCGATGGTGCAAGAGGTGCTGGGGGAGTTTCAATCCATTTTTTATCAGCCCATTCTACTGCCAAACGTGAGATCCCAGGACCATGCCATCAGATTACAGGCAGGGGTGAAGCCTCCCCAAGTTAGGTCATATCGTTACCCTTTTTATCAAAAGAATGAGATTGAGAGAATCGTGCAAGAAATGCTGACGGCAGGAATAATCAGACCCAATAACAGTCCCTTCTCCAGTCCCGTACTGTTAGTTCGGAAGAAAGACGAGAGTTGGCGGTTTTGTGTGGATTATCGTGCTCTAAACAAGATAACAATTCCAGATAAATTTCCCATTCCGATTATCGACGAACTCTTGGATGAATTAGGAGGAGCAAGTGTCTTCTCCAAGATCGACCTGAAGACAGGATATCACCAAATTCGTGTCAGAGACGAGGATGTGGAGAAGACCGCATTTCGGACACATGAGGGGCACTACGAATTTCTGGTCATGCCATTTGGCTTAACCAATGCCCCCGCCACTTTTCAAGCCTTGATGAATGCAATCTTTCGCCCCTATCTCCGTCGGTTCGTCCTTGTATTTTTCGACGATATTTTGGTTTACAGTTCAAATTTATTGGAGCATTCCCAACATTTGAGGCAAGTTCTGACGGTGTTGCACGAAAACAAGCTGGTGGTGAACGGCAAAAAATGTCACTTTGGACAAACGAGTGTTGAATATTTGGGACATATTATTTCAGGCGCGGGGGTGGCCGCAGATCCTTCCAAGGTCGAAAGTATGGTTAAATGGCCTGTTCCATCTAACTTAAAAAGCCTCAGGGGGTTCTTGGGGCTCACGGGCTACTATCGAAGATTTGTTCGAGACTACGGCAAGATTGCCAGGCCATTCACGGATTTACTCAAAAAGACTGTTTTCGGTGGGATGCGTCGACTCAACAGGCCTTTGACCGTTTAAAGAACGCAATGACAACAGTACCTGTTTTGGCTCTCCCGAACTTTGAGAAACAGTTTATGGTGGAGACCGATGCTTCCGGAAAAGGTGTTGGAGCAGTTCTCATGCAAGAAGGACAACCCATAGCTTATTTCAGTCGCGCCCTTTCTCCTCAATCACAAGCCAAATCAGTTTATGAGCGGGAGCTCATGGCTATAGTGTTAGCAGTACAAAAGTGGCGACACTACCTGTTGGGGAGTCCATTTGTGATTCAAACGGACCAGGTTAGTTTGAGTATTTGGTGGATCAGCCAATATTGACAGAAGGGCAAATGAAATGGGTAGCTAAGTTATCCGGATATCAATTTACAATTCGGTATAGGCCCGGCAAGGAGAATCGAGCAGCAGATGCGTTGTCCAGAAGAGGTCATGAGGAGGGTATGCGAGGAACGACCTTACTGACGGCAGTAACAGTAGGGCAGTGCCATATTCTGGAGGGGGTTGAGGAAGAGATTCTGAAGGATACCAGACTTAAGGCCATTTTGCAGGACTTACTCCTAGACCCCAGCAGCCATTCGGGTTACACCTTACGTGGGGGGCATCTTTTCTGTCGGGGTCGAATTGTGTTGTCTTCTATGTCCTCCCGCATTCATCCACTCCTTCTTGAGTTCCATGTTACGCCTGGTGGGGGACATTCGGGCTATGTGCGCACGTACAAGCGGATAGCGGGACTGGTGTATTGGAGGGGAATGAAGAAAGATGTTCAAAATTTTGTGGCGGCTTGTCACACCTGTCAGCGCAGCAAACACTCTTCCCTTACACCTGGGGGTCTCTTACAGCCACTACCCGTTCCCAAAACACGTGGGATGACATAACCATGGATTTTATTGAAGGCTTACCCCGCGCTCATTGTGTTGACACGGTGTTGGTGGTGGTAGATCGATTGACCAAGTACGGGCACTTCATTGTTCTGAGTCACCCATTCACAGCCAAGACAGTGGCCTTACTGTTTGTTAAGGAAGTTGTGCGACTACATGGGTTTCCGAAGTCCATCACTTCGGACAGGGACAAGATATTCATGAGTCTTTTCTGGACAGAACTTTTTCGCCTAGCTGGGACAGTGCTCCGACGAAGTTCCGCGTACCATCCTCAAACAGATCGTTGCTTGGAAACCTACCTTAGGTGCTTTGTGGGAGACAAACCTCGTTCGTGGCCTCGTTGGATACCATGGGCTGAATATTGGTATAATTCTTCCTTTCACGGATCGGCCGACATGACTCCTTTTAAGGCTCTTTATGGGCGTGACCCACCCCCTCTGATTCGCTTTCCTGATGGCGGGTCCACGATAGATGAGCTTACTGTCCAGTTGAAAGAGAGGGACTCTATATTGCAGGAGTTACGAGCCAATTTGCTGTCTGCCCAGGAGCAAATGAAATCACAGGCAGATCGGAAACGAAGGGAGCTGCAGTTTCAGGTTGGGGATCTGGTATACTTGAAAGTACAACCTTATAGGCTAAAGTCCCTAGCTAGACGCCCTAACGAAAAGCTTAGTCCACGGTTTTACGGGCCATTCGAGATACTTCAGCGAATTGGATCGGTTGCGTATAAACTCCAACTACCAAGTGAGGCTAAAATACATCCGGTCTTCCATGTTTCGCAACTCAAGCGGTCTACTGCCCAGACCCTCACAAGCCAACCCCTGCCACCATTTCTGACAGACGAGTATGAACTGCAGGTGGAGCCAGAGAAGATAATTCAGGCCAGGAAACTCATCAATGGCGACTACGAGGTCTTGGTAAAATGGACTGGGTTACCAGAGTTTGACAATACTTGGGAGTCCCTTGAGACATTGCTTCCCCAATTTCCAAACTTGCACCTTGAGGACAAGGTGATTCTTGATGGGGGGGAAAATGTTGAGACCCAGAGGCTGAAGACTTACAACAGGAGGAGAGGAGGAGGCCCAACTACCATAGCAGCCCAGCAGCCCAACAGAATGAAGGCCATGGCTGTCCAGCAAGCCAACAGTTTGAGCACTACAAATGATCCAACAGACAGGTGGGGACCAAGAGGGACACCTGTGCCTATGACTAGGCAGAGGGATGGGGACCAAGAGAGAGAGAAGGGCGAGCAACAACAATAAAAAGGGGAAGACACGATGGAAGGAGGGGGGATATTTTTTGCTGTTGAGGAGATTAGGAGGGTGAGGGGAAGTAAGGGAATCTTAGGGTTATTTGTGGAGGTGGGAATTAGGCTATCTGTTACTTTCATATTTGCAGCTGCGCCTGCACTTTTATTGTTCTTTTCTGTTATTAATCTAGTATTGTAGTATGGATGGAACATTACTGAGAGAATTCTTATCCTTTTATTAATACAAATTAATGAATATTCAGTACAATCAGTATTCACTGTTACATCAAAGTCTATGCTACTGTTACAATCAAATTCGTTGAACCAGAGAACACTGATTACATTTCTTCAATCCTGAGATTGTTTGCTGGAGAAGACTTGGTGGTGCTGGAGACGAGTTTCGTTCTGGAACAAGCTGCAAAATAGGCAAGGTGAAGTAGCGTGTAAGAGAGGGTCTTAACACAACCTTTCAGAATCTATATGATAGCTATATGATATAAGGTTAATAACAACTTATGAAGCCTTCACTGTCATGGATGTTTTAAGTGCATCATTTCTTCTAATTTCAAAATCATCGGTCCCCATGTTAACTTTATCGCTCCTTTTTTTTTTGAAGTTGATGAAAAGTACAATAAGCCAAATCTTAGAGAGCCTATATGCTTAAAAGGGAAAATTGCTGTTATTATATGCTCATTGTTCTCATCTCTGCAGGCAAAGGTTATTAGTTCTGGGTGGTGGTGGAGCAGTAGGTTTTGCTGCAGTACAGTTTTCAGTAGCTGCAGGGTGTCATGTTACTGCTACTTGTGGAAGCAAAAGTATAGACCGAGTACTGGCAGCTGGGGCTGAGCAAGCTGTTGACTATTTTGCTGAGGTGATGAGATGATTAACTTTGATTTGCTTCATCGGTTCATCTTATACTTTTCAATATTAACTTGATTTCTCTATTATGGTTAGGGTTTAGAATTATTTTTTTTCTAACTCATTACCAATCATTTTTTAATCTCAGGACATTGAATTGGCAATAAGGGGGAAGTTTGATGCAGTTTTGGACACAATTGGTGCACTGGAGACTGAAGGATTAGGCGTCAATTTTCTGAAGAGGGGTGGACATTATATGACACTTCATGTAAGAAAAGAAAGCTTGTTCAATATTGTTTTCTTCAAAGAATTTCTTGGGTGCTATATTCCTGAATGCTTCCACATAAGCAATCAATGATTTTATTTATATCTTTATTTAAGGGTGAGACAGCAGCATTGGCAGATCATTATGGACTAGCAGTTGGGCTTCCTGTAGCTACAGCTGTTCTACTGAAGAAACGGATGCAGTACTGGTATTCTCATGGAATAGGTATAGGAATCTCTGTACTACAAATTCCTTGAGCAGGAAAAGTGCCATTGCTTATTTTTATTTCTTTGGCAAGTTTTAGATTGAAGTTGCCTTTTTGAGTCCAAATATTTTCTTCTTTTAGCTTCAATTTAGCAGTCTGACAGAGACTGCTCCCATGTGTGATTTAGCACCCCCACATTGGTGAATTTTATTTCAAGTAAAAGCTTCTGCAAAGAAGTCTGTATGGAGATACTTCTTAATGCTAGAAGATGCTCATCCTGTTGTTTGGGTTCTACCGAGTGTTCGAACTTTTTTTTGTCTTGTTCTTACAAGAGACCTTTCAAAGACTCAGAGGAAGGTTATTGTTTAATAATTATAAAGGGCTCTGATGTAAAATATAAGGATACTCTATTGGGTTATCTACTAATTGGCATGCTGGCTTGCTGCTGAGGTAATGTACAATTACAATAGTATTACGTATAAATAAAATTCCACGGTTTGATGAATTAGAATAAATCCTTTGGCAAAAGAGGTGGAAGACTCAAAATAAATTACATAGGTGGTAACTAACTAGCCATTCTCCTGTCTTTTGTATTCTTTATTTTATCATTTTTGCCTTATTATGCTGCAGAAAAATAGGATGATTATTATTTTCAAATGGTAATTGATTCTTGTGTTAATATGTGCAAACCATCATGCCCAGATGATTGAACCAGTGCTTCTTTTCTCCTATGATGATCCAGATTATTCGTACATATACATGCGGTCTGATGCAGAAGGGCTAGATGAGATTCGCAGGCTATCTGAAGCTGGAAAGCTCAAAATTCCTGTTGATAAAACATTTCCCATGATGCAAGTGAGAGAGGCGCATGAGGCAAAAGACAAAAGGCTCATTCCTGGTAAAGTTGTTCTGGAATTTGATCGATGATTGAAACTATTGACCCAAAAATGCCTTTAGCAATTCTGCAAATGGTTCTCAACTTATGTTTGAAAGGTCATTATTGCTCTTTTGGCCGACTTTGCTCCCTAAGCATCACTAGCATTATGTCTAGAAAAGAAAGTTTCGCCATTGATGACTTTCAATATCCGGTTGACAATCTGTAAATATTTTAGAAAGTTCCCTCTGGTTTAATCTCAAGTGGTGATAGGATAGGTGGGTAATTAACTAAAATTGGAATTTTGCAATGCATTATAGTAAATTAGTAATGCATAGTGTTGTTCATTTTGTAAATCAGTTGGTTATCTCCATGTGTGTTTTGTGATTTTCAGATTATTGTTATAATAAAGTATATGCAATAACCAAAACATTTATTGGCCTTGTAAAATCACTCAAATCTCATTGCGCTTTGAAGTTTCCAGTATTCTAAATTCTAAAATCTTTGCCTTTTTTTGCTTCAATGCCTTCTTATTACTGTTTTCATTTAGAAACAATGAGGGTCTAACTGGCTAACTGTCCATTAAGATAAACCTTGAATATTTTGTCTTTTTCCTATTAGTAAATTACTCCCCCCCTCCCATGACAAAAATTCTATATTTATACATATTAGTTTAAAAATAATTATATACTAATTAGAACTCCTTTTGCCATTTTATTAATTTTTTTTTATTTTATAATTTTTTTTTTATTTTTGTTAATAAATATTACAAATTGTGTATTTATTCATTTATTTTTTTTTAATTTAATTAACACTACTTATGTATAAAAAAAATATAATTTTACGAAATAAAATAATTTATAAAATAAATTTTTTGATAGTCTAGTTTTTTAAAAAAAATTAAATGAATAAATGAACACAAAATAAATAATAATAAATATGAAATTGTAATAATTTATTAACAAAATAAAAAGAATATATATATATATAAATAGCAAAAAAATATAAATTAAAAAAAATATGAAATAAAAAATTTAATTAATAAAATAAAATAAATATATTTTATATATATATATATCAATATATATAAAATTGAGATATATTTGGTTTATTATGGAATGAAATTTTTGACAAAGAGTGGGGGTATTTTAAGAAATTGAGGGGAGACAATGGGAGATGATTGTTAGTGGGGTGGGAAGATCACACCTCTTCCTATTATAATATTCTCTGTTAACAAATATATATATATATATATATATATATATATATATATATATATATATATATATATATATAAAAACAATTGCAATTACAACTTGATTACTCATGCGTATTCTAAATTGAGTGAAAACTGAAGACATTTTGATAATTGATAGTAATAATGAACCACGACCAACCAGTTCATCACATTGTATATACTCAACAAACTCAAAAAACAAGAATTAAACAAAAACCACAATGATTTGTGGACAAAGTTTGATCCAGTTGGGGCAAAATATGACACATTTAATAAAATTTTGAATTAAACGGTGCGACTTTTTCTTAATGGCTCTGCCATTGTCTCCCAGCATCATTAAATCGAAGTTATAATTAGAACCTAAAAGATCACATACAAGAAACCAGAAGTGATTTTTCTTTATTATAAGAATGAAATAATTAGACAGGAGTTCAGATCCTAGGGACTTATTTCTTTATAACCATCCAAGCCATTCCTGAAAATCTAGCAGGAATCGCAAGAACCAAAAAAAATGGATTAGTAGAGACCATAGACATTCATGTTTTACATATTTGAGAATCCCAGAACATATTATTAACATTCTTAGCGCAGATTTGATGCCACAGCTCGAGCCCAGAACTTGAGTTGTGCCTTCATGTCTTCTGCAGAATTACTCTCGGGAACACAATTTGGGACTGGAGGTGCACAGCTTTGCACAAGCCAAGCCTCAGACAGATATGGTCTCCTCATCTTATTATCCTGGCTCATTTCTTCTTGTTTCTTTTCTTGTAAGCCAGGAAGTATGCTAACTACACTTGGGCTCAAGTCTTTTTTCTCAAATGTAAATCCCAAGTCTTTAAAACCTTGCACTTCCTCAGTTTCAAGATCATTTAAGCTCTTTCTGATCATCTTCTGTTGATTGAGGTACCGCCGGTTCATTTCCTTGATCCCATTTGTGTTGTTACTGCTTTCCACCTCTGAGCTTCTTGGTGGCCGCCACGCCTTCTGATTGCTGTAACTTTGAATCAAGCCCTGTAAATACAGATTGAGCTGAAGTGTTTTGCTCAAAAAATTCAGATGAATCTGTGCCATTACAAGCATTTGCCGATTATAGGACTAGTAGTACCTTTGAAGAATGCCTTGGAAGCAAGCTTTCTGTTGAATTAGCAAATGCTAGCTGAATCAATCTGCTCATTCTAGCATCACTATCATTTTCTTGGCAGCTGATATCTTCTTCTCTCCCTATATTTGTTGGCATAGAAGGAGCCTTTTGCAATTTCCTGCACCGCGATTGCCCACCAAATTTGCTCCTACTACTTATACTTTCCTTCTCTTTATTACAACTTGGTAATTTTGGTGCTTGAATCATGATCTCGTACATTGAATCTTCCCTAAAATCCATAATCCCGGAAACCTCATGCGCTGGACCATTCTTAAGCATGATCTTGTGTGACGATTGCCCTGTCAATTTTCTTGTTCCATCTTTCTCTTGCTTTTCTTCTTTCCTCCCTATGCAAGGTGGCAAAGATGGTGCTCGAATCAAGCATCGATGAGCAACACCATCTCCTTTATGCTTTTCTGTGAATGAATTGTTTGATGAAGAAGAAGGACAAGGATCAGAATTGCACCTTAACATCATTGTTGATCTTTTTTTCAGCAAGTTATCAAAGAACCAACACTCTTCCAATAGATCATCAACAGCTTCATTAACCTTTTCATCTCTGCTAGAACACGACACAAAAGAGTCACCATTACCATTACTCTCCATAGCTTTTACAAACTTTATGTGATATCTAATCTTTGGCATACTCTTATATATTTATTTTTAAAAGATGCATTGCATATGAAAGCTTGACCATGGTTAGGAGCTATAGCCATGTGAGACATGACACCATGTGCTTCAAGCTCACAACACTTTGATATTTTATATTAAATTAATGTTTTCATGTTAGGATGGGGTGAGCAAGAGCTAGCTAGAATTCAATTTTTTAATTGGGGTTTGTGAAATTTAAACGTAACAACTAGGAATTATGGGGATGATTTATTACTTGGATATGGATGGTCTTGTCATGCCAGCACATAGCCCATGTGACGAATCATCTGTTTATTATTATCACACACCAGAATTATATTCTTTTGTGATTTTTTTTCCTTCCTATTATTTGACAGGTAAGCTTTAGAGACTTGACTTGGAGGTGTTAATAATATGGGCAAAATTAGGCTCGGTAAAAAATCTTGAATCACAATCGGGATTTAGATTTTTGTATCGAATGATACGAGATTTGATATATTTTTTTTCTTGAATTAAAAATTGGGTTGGGATTTGAGAAAATTTTTCATCTCAAATCTCAAAATTTAGCCTAAAAATCTCGAATTCGAATAAAAAATTTGAGATTTTGAACTATTCGATCTAAAATTTAAGATTATTTCTTGTCCCAGCATTTAAGATTTGCTTTAACATGATGGTTTGTTCTGGTCTTCATTTATATGCAGATCAATGCATCTTGAGGTTTTGAGTTCATAAACTATTTGAACATTTTTCTTTAAACATCTAAAAATGAGTGATATATTACTTGAAATGAAATCTCTTATATCATCACTTGAGAAGGGTAGAATTATTTTGAACTTGATTAAAATCAGCACCGATCTATGAAAAAGAAACTAATAGGAATCCATTATAGGAAATATTATCTTATTGGTTCGGTATATTTTTTATTTAATTTTTAAAAGATATTTAATGAACAAGATCCAAATTAATTATTTTTATTCCTTCTTTCTTGATGATTCGAATTTAAAGAGGCAATTAAAAAAATTATTTGGGAATGTAGTGGATAATCTAGTTTTTTGAGGCAAGTAGGATATTTTCCTAAATTAATATTTGTTCCCACTATGTGTTGTAATTATTGCAGGACAAATATATTCTATGATTATACACAACACTTGTTGGATCTCTACTTGAGAACTTTATATATGAAAAATGTTATTTCTAATGAATGATTTTCGTGCTCTATATATAGGAAACCAAGATTTGCCTCAAAAGACATACTTTTTAGTCATGTTTTTATGAACCAACGTCTCATTGTCGCGCCAATGACAAACCATTATTGTGACAATATACACGGGCTTCATATTGTCGTGTTAATGACTACTCATTACAACGACAATATAAGTCCGAGAGCCCTTTTGTATCAGTGTCTTCTTGTCGCTCCAATGAGTAACAATTGTCGCAATAATATTAGTCAGAATGCATCTTTATGTCTTTGTCTCTCATTGTCGCGCCAATGATTATCCATTGTCACGACAATATGAAGCTCGTGCAGGTCGATACCTGATGCGTCAATGTAGGGTAATAACCGAACTAACATGTCATATCATAGAACATCTTACATTGATAGATTAATCATATTTTGTTGAACCTATATATATATATATATATATATATATATATATATATATATATCTCCAAATTCAACAATAATTCCCCACTTGGTTAATTTATCAATTTAGAAATCAATATATGTTATAATGCATAAATAAATGTGTTTTTCAACTTGAACCTTTAGCTAGAAACGGTACTTCAAAGTATTAAGAAAATTTAGGTTGACTATAGCATTGAACCTAGATTTTAAGTGTTAACATCGGAAGATACAGTTCACACACAATAATAATTGGTTTTCAAAAGTTCTCGTAAATCAATCAGCATTTTTTACGACCTTGTGCTCTATCATTTCAGTGAAACATTTACAAAGATCAACCTCATACACTTTGTTGGAAGTGACACCACTTCTCATGTTCACATAAGTGGAGTTCATTTCACCTTCTTAACTCCATTAAGAGTAAAACTCATCCTCTTTTATATAGTTAATAAATATTTCCTTTAGTAACTTAGTTACTGATCTATAACTTATTATTACCCATTAAACTTAAGGTCTATTAGTATAAAATCTCACATAATTTATGGTAACTACACCATCCGACAATAATTATCGTACATACTTATGTCTCAAGCTTATATGCCTAGATTTTTTAGTGTAGATCTTACTCAATGCTCTAGACATAATAGCTTCACTATCACAGTACAAGAAAATAGATACTCCACAACATATTATTGGATATGGTCTAATCTATGTTGAGTCTTACAGATCTGCCCTATTACTTATGGGGTTATGCTCTTTTAACTGCCGCTTATCTTTTGAATAAGATTCCTTCCAAAACTGTTCCTACGACTCCGTATGAGATATGGACTGGCAGGAAACCGAATCTTAATTATGTTAGGATTTTGGGTTATCCTGCATATGTCAGGATGGCACAACAAAATAAGCTTTTACCTCGAGGATAAAAGTTTAGGTTTGTTGGATATCCTTCAAATACGAAAGGATACTTATTTTATGATACCCATCATCGAATTTTGTTCGTAGCTCACTTCGCTAAATTTTTAGAAATAAAATTTTTGTCTGAAAGAGGTAATTATAGACAGGTTGAACTTCATCAAGTTCAACCTAAAATCGACGAACCACATAAGGAACATGAAGTTCAAATAGAAGAAGAACCTTATTATACACACTCCATAGGTGCATTAGGGTATCTAAACCTCATGATCGCTTGTGTTTGGTACAAGAAATGAGCCTTGATGTTCTCTTGATTGAAGATACTGTCTCTTATACCTATAGAGAGGCGATGTTGGACATCGCCTTCGTGAAGTGGCAAGAGGCCATGAAATCAGAGTTAGACTATATGCATCAGAATCAAGTTTGGGACTTGGTTCTACTTCCTAAAGGAATTGTTCTATCGGTTGTAAGTGGGTTTACAAGAGGAAGCGTGTGCCTGATGGAAAGGTTGAAACCTTTAAGGCCCAACTGGTAGCTAAAGGCTACACGCAACGACCTGGTGTCTATTACAATGAAACTTTTTTTTTCAGTAGCGATGCTAAAGTCTATTAGGATTTTATTGTCTATTGCTGCTTACCATGACTACGAGATTTTACATATGGATATCAAAACGGCTTTTCTAAATGGATTTCTTGATGAAGAAATCTATATGGAACAGTCGTAAGGTTTTATATCCAGCGAAAGCTCGAGCATGGTATATAAGCTTAAGAAGTCCATTTATGGACTTCAACAAGCTTCACGAAGTTGGAATCTTGGATTCGATGAGATAATCAAATTGTCTAATTTTCTCAAGAATTCGGAAGAATCATGTGTGTATAAAAAGGCCAGTGGGAGTATGATGGTGTTTTTAGTACTCTATGTTGATGACATCATGATCATTGGGAATGACATCGGGATGATGTAGGGCGTTAAAGCTTATCTATGTAAAAACTTCTCTATGAAGGACCTGGGAGAAACTTCTTATGTCTGAGGTATAAAGCTCTATAGATATAGAGAAAATAAGCTCATTGGGTTATCCCAAGCAATGTACATAGATAAGATCTTGTAACGATATAATTTTGGTAATTGTAAGACAACAAATATATCATTCAGATACGACATTCATCTTTTGAAGAAGATGTGTCCATAAATAGAAGATGAAAAGATTAGAATGTCTAATCAACCTTATACTTCGTGTTTGGGAAGCATCATGTATGCTATGTTATGTAT
This sequence comes from Zanthoxylum bungeanum, assembly GCA_019454045.1. Taxonomy (NCBI): domain Eukaryota; kingdom Viridiplantae; phylum Streptophyta; class Magnoliopsida; order Sapindales; family Rutaceae; genus Zanthoxylum; species Zanthoxylum bungeanum. The sequence goes on from SKCR01042498.1 coordinate 33,979, forward strand.
AAGGGTTGATATCAGTTCGCGGTTAGTGTAACTAGTAGATATTAGTCAAATCCAGGTAATGACCATTGGATGACCATTAAACATATCTTAAAGTATCTTAAGGGTACTAAGGATAACTTTTTGATTTATGGAGGAGATGAACTGCAGGTTAATGGGTATACGAATTCAAATTTCCAATCGGATCCTGATGATAGAAAGTCTACATCAGAACTAATGTTTACCCTTAACGGAGGTGTAGTTATTTAGAAAAGTTTCAAATAAGGGTCAACAACTGATTCCACCACAGAGGCGGAATATATTGCAGCTTCTGAAGCAGCAAAAGAAGCTGTTTGGGTTATGAACTTTATCACAAAGTTGAGAGTTGTCCCAAGCATCGAGAATCTGATTTTGTTGTACTATGATAATAATGGAAATGAAGTATCACATCATCCGAGAGATGGTGTCGCAAGGGGACATTGTCGTGTGCAAGGTGCCGAGTGAAGTGATGTAGCAGACCCAGTTACCAAGGCTATTCCTGTTGGACAATTATGACCCATATCATCACTATTTTGTAAAGGACATGGTGTTCTTGTACAAAATTAACTATGTGACAAAGGAAATTGCTCTTTTATCATTTGTAATTGGATTACCTGGATATATAAATGATAAAAGTCCATATGATTAGTACCAGATTAATAAGATATGAGACAATATTAATCCACAAAAGGTTTAATCATTAAATATCCATAGTCGTAGTATTATCGAGACTGGACATCGATAATGCAGAATAGGCTAGTATTGCACTTGTGCGCGTTATGGAAGCTTAACGATATAGTTCTCATATATTTGAGTATTGGATACTTATGCAAGTGTGATATGAGGTTCTGTTTACCGATGGTACGGGAACAGCTTCGCTCTGGATATACCCCTCGGAATCCTAGTGGTAGTATGACTATGTGTCTATGGGAATCTGAATCAGGGTAGGTGTATTTGGTTTTAACCTGAGACTTGCATCGCTAATACTTGCGACAATCAGTATATTTTGGTTTTGGTCGTCCGGGGCTTTAACAGGTTCTGTGTACGCCTCTTCTGGGTATACTGAGAATCATAATGTATTGGGTGTGATGTCAAGATGGAAATATCACTTCAGTCATATGGAGATGATGATCACGCAGGGATACATAACTGGTATTTTTAAGTACTGTAGTCATCGGGATAATATGACTAGGTCATGATTATCCGATTATAGAGACTAGTTACCAGAGATCCGATATATGTTTCGTACGTGGCAGACACAATTCCAGCCCTAGGCCTAGCATGTGATATCCGATACTGGATCGTAATACGCAATACTACGTATACTACGCCTGACAAAGATTATATATTCCTTTAAAAATATTTCTGGAGAATTGGGTAGACACAATGCTTTGCTAGAAGCCAACCATGTCTTGTAAATCGGTAAGAACGTGGTACCGGTTACGCACGTATTCGGATAGTCCGATGACCGTATTTACTGCCAACATATCCAGGGATCTCTTGGGTCACTTCCCGAAGATTCACCGATGACATTTGACTCGAAGAAGAATTAATTTGGGATTAATTATGAGAGAGAAAATTAATCTGGGATTAATTACGGCAATAAATTAATTTGGGATTAATTACCAAAGATAAATTTAATCTGGGATTAATTGCGTCAAGAATTAATCTGGGATTAATTCGACTAGAAGAGAGAACGCGATTAATTTGGAATTAATCGGTAAAGTAAATTTAATAGTTAAATTGGATTTAATTGGGCTAAAATAATATATTAGATATTTTAATCGAAATTAGATTTCAAAGTGGAATTAAAATTGGATTTTAATTCAAGCGAACGAATTAATTTAGAATTAATTCGTAAGCGACTTTCATAATAATTCTGCGAGGCATAATTATTTAATTAAATTAGATTTAATTATGTCGCACGGTAAATTCGTTTAGTTCGGAATTAAATGAACCTGGGCCCAAGCGAAATTGCGTGTTAGATTGCCCGACTTAAATTTTGAATTTAAAGTGGGGACCACCAACTTACATCAAATGTCTACACAAGTGATGAAAGTTGTTATTTGGTTGAGAAAGATTAGCTTGCTTTTCATACACTCAAACCAAGTCTAACACTCAACCTTGATATAAAAGAGTAAGTCAACTTTTGAAGTGTGACCAACTATTCATCATCTCCTTTTTCTCTCAAATTGCCGAACCCAATGCACCTTGGAGGGAAATTTTTTTCTCTCATTTTGTTCATAGCTCGCACTTCAAGGAGTTAAATAAGGTGATAGGGAAACTCACCCGAGAGTTTGGAACTCGATTTCAAGCTTGGAGCTTCATCAAATACAAAGAAAAGTTTTGAAAGCCTACAACCGATCAAGGTGAATTTTCCGCAACTCCCTTTGATTAATTCACACACGAATCACTCTTAGACGATCTTGGCATGTTCTAGGAACACTTACAATTCCTCCCCAATTATTTGATAAACATGTGGAGTCGATAGGTATGAGATACAATCGATATTGACACTAGAGCAAGTGGGAGAATTTGTTAGGGTTGGTGTTCGGAGTGCCAAATTTATATTGTATTTCCCTGTAAATACTTATGTAAATATTTTATTATGAATAAAATAAATAGTTTCTTTAATATAACATCTTTTATTATATGGTAAAGACGTAACAGACCTTAGAATGATTGGTTATGATACAATTGTAAAAGTGTCGCAACTGACATGGAGTTGTATCATAATAGTATCATTTTTAAACTTTTCCTGGTCAAAGTTTACATTATTTGGTCAGTAAGTAAACCCGCGGAGACCGGTACATTTCATATATTGGAATCTAGGATTTCAATGATTAATACTCAATGAACCATGAGTCTTAGAGACTCGTATAGATATATAGGTGTTTATATCAAATAAACACTGAACGACTCACCAAAAATTCTTAATAGATGGTACACCAACGTCGATAAGAATCTTTTCGGGTTGAGTAGCATAGTGATTCTCTGACTTGAGATACCAATGTGGATATATGAGATATCCTCCACACTTTGATGACAGTCACGTCACCAACCTATTAAGGTCAGACATCCGCCTGTTCGTTGGGTGTTGACTGATTCTCAGGATACCCTATGTGTGTCAAGAAAGGATCCATTAGTTATGTGTACAGAGCATATGTGTTCAATATGTAATTAATAATCTGTTAAATCCATGAGTCTGTGGTAACTGTAGAAGTGAGTTCTAAGTGTTATTAAGAGATCGCTAATTAATACGTCGATGAGATTATACCTAAAGAGATTTGAAGTTTATATCTATATCTTTGGTATAATCCATATACCTATGACATAGGGATTATACATATGCAATGACCTCAACCTGTATGAGACATTTCAGTCATTTCCTAATTAATGTGTATTTGTATTTAATATATGATTTTATTAAAAACACATTAATTATTTGTCAAATAAGATATTTGACATATATCATAAATATATGTATTTTGACTATTTAATATAAATATAATACATATATCTAGGTATTTATATTTAAGTAATTATTTGATTATTTAATTATTAAATAATTAAAGTAATTAAAATAGAAATATCTAAAGTTATGATAATGTTTGGAAATGGCTAAATTTGATTAGTTAAACTTGTTAATATTCATTTATGGTTGTAATGTACAATTAGAACAAGCTAAGCATGATTTAGTTAATATAATTGAAACAAAATTAGTTATTTTCATTCCCTAGGGTTCAGCCGAAGGGGGGGGGGGATATGTTTTTCCTTCTCTTGATTTTGTGTTGAGATTCTTGGAAGCTTGATAAATGGATATATGCATGTATAATAAATAAAGTAAGCTTATTAATGGACTATAAGCACACTTTTGATTATTTGATGACTTGGTTGCCATTCTAGAGTTTTTAGGCTATTCAATAATGACCTAGAATTGTTCTTCAGTTATTTCAAAATGGTGAGACTTGATTGGTGTTGTAGAGAATGTATTAAAGTGTTGTATTGAATTAATTTGGTTAATTTTGGTTAATTTGATCAATTGACAAAATTGAGGTTTATGCCTAAATCAAAATTGGTGTTTTTCATATATTGGATGTATTTTGATATATATTAGATGTACAAATCATTTTGGTAGTGATTGGAAATCACCTAAGCTTGTATTTGGTAAATTAGGACTAAAATGATCAAAATGTAAAAATTTAACTTCTTAGGGGGTTCTCGGCAATTTGGGTCATTGGGTGCAAAAATTTGATTTTTAGTTTTGAGTGATTAGAATAACTTAGTTTATTTCAATTACCAGATAAAAATCAATTAAATCGGAAAAATTTAATTTTTCGCGTTCCGTTGCGTTATCCGATTAAACCGTTAAAAACCCCAACAATAATTACTTGACTTCCTTGTTATAATGTTAATTTAGGTTGTGGATTAGTCATACACTATCGAAGTGGAAATATTATTTACCCTAATACTAGCATCCACAAAATAATTACTATAAATTAATCCACCAAAAATAAATTTCTGATACGTTGACCATCTAAAATTTACCATGTTACACCCAAAAAAGGCAAAACTTAAGCTTATTTTGTTAGGATCTAAGTCAATTTTTGTCCAATAATTCGAGAATTACAATAACCATCAATCTGCATGCCATTCTTTCATCAATTGCAACCACACATTACCAAAAAAATCACTCTTTTTATTTAATTATTGGCACATATTTTTCAATCAATCAAGTAAAAACGTAAATACTTAACGATATCACATAAATCTTTCTTCCAACTTTGTATAAATTAATTTACAAGCTCAAATTAAACATCAAATTAGCTCCAAGTGAAGCAAAATGGGAGAGTCAGATCAGAGCTCAGCATTTCCCATATTAATGTTTCCATGGTTTGCTGTTGGCCACATGACTCCATTTCTTCATCTCTCCAACAAATTTGCTGAAAAAGGCCATAAAATCAATTTCTTGCTGCCTAAGAAAGCTCAAACACAACTTCAACATTTCAATCTTCATCCTCATCTCATCACCTTCCATCCTCTAACCATCCCTCACGTCGAAGGCCTCCCAGCCGGAGCCGAAACTGCATCCGACGTTCCCATTTCCCTAACCAATCTCCTTGTCATTGCAATGGACCGCTGCCGGGATCAAGTTGAACAAGTTATCAAATCCACAAACCCTAAGCTGATTTTCTATGATACTGCTTACTGGATGGCCGCGATTGCCAAATCCCTCGGCATCAAATGCATTAAGTATAATGTAGTTTCGGCTGCATCCATTGCCATTGCCATTGTTCCGGCAAGGAATGTGCCGAAGGATGGACCTATTTCAGAAGCCGAGTTGGCAGTACCGCCACCTGGCTACCCTTCAAAGGCTGTGGTGTTACGTCCACACGAAGCACGGGCGTTGTCTTTTATATCTTTCCCGTTTGGGGAAGGAATGTCGTTTTACGAACGAATCACAACTGCCATGAGAGAATCCGACGCCATATCAATAAGAACTTGTCATGAGATAGAAAGGGAATTGTGTGAGTATATTGGGATTCAATATAATAAGCCGGTCTTTTTGTCTGGTCCTGTCCTGCCTGATCCGGCCAAGACGCCGTTGGAGGATAGATGGGCTAAATGGCTAGGTGGATTCCAAGCCGGTTCAGTGATTTACTGTGCATTAGGAAGCCAAATCATTCTTGAACGGAAGCAGTTTCAAGAACTGCTTCTAGGGTTTGAACTAACAGGCTTGCCATTTCTTGTAGCCCTAAGGGCACCAACAGGAACAAAGACAGTGGAAGAAGCGTTTCCTGAAGGGTTTGCGGAGAGAATCAAAGGAAGAGGAGAGGTTTGTGGTGAGTGGATGCAACAGGTACCTATTTTAGAACACGATTCGGTGGGTTGTTTTGTCAATCATTGTGGGTTTGGTTCGATGTGGGAGAGTTTGACTAGTGATTGTCAGATAGTTTTGGTGCCACATCTCGGTGACCAAATTTTGAATACTAGGTTAATGGCTGAGGAGCTTAAGGTTGCTGTTGAGGTTGAGGGGGAAGAAAATGGGTGGTTTTCAAAAGAGAGTTTGTGCAAAGCCATTAAGTGTGTGATGGATAAAGATAGTGAAGTTGGTAATATGGTGAGAAGAAATCATGCAAAGTGGAAGGAGACTTTGGTGAGTCCCGGTTTCATGAGTGGTTACATTGATAAGTTTGTTCAAAATATGCAAGAGCTTGTGAATTGTCAAGTGAACATGAATTAAAATTGTTGGATTTCAATTTTTCTTGTTTTTGTCTTAATTGCAATATCACTTTTGTAGTAGTACATGAACTATATTGTTTGATTAATGATATGCCGGATGCGATTGCATTAATGATGATGGAATTGCATGGAGTTGATGGGCAATTATTAGTTACCTCCTTGAGGTTTAAAAAGTATATCACTTATATAGGCAAGATGTGAAAAATATACGGATACCTCTGGGTTGGCAAAAAAATAAATCTCGATCCGAATTTTGTACAATTTAGTATGAGCGTCAAAATGATTTTTCACTCAAATTAAAAATTTAGTAGGGATACTATAACACCATGTTATAGGCAGAATGTTACCAACATGAGACATGATTAACCCATCTCTATAAGCCTCTAAATTTACAGAAAAAACGGACATGAGGTATCCTAAAACCCGACAACCTGAAACACAGTCCAACATCAAAATGACACATATAAGAAGCATCAAATATACAAAAGGCCCCCAGGTCCACACAAGATACATCAAGCTCATACTCAGTACTTAAGGGCTCCGTGCCCACACCAACATATGCAAATCAAAACTTTTACTTAATAAATACAAAATAGCTTGCACAACACGACGGATAATATAATAATCATGGACCCTAAACCTCTAAGACATTTCCAAAGATACTTGAGAGGGTGACTACAACTTGGGTGATCTAGCGTCCCGAGCATGACTTCCAAAGGTGAAGTGGTTGACTAGTCTAGAAGCCAAACTGCAAAACTAGCTAACTAGTTTAGTGTGAGTTATAAAACTCAGTAAGTAACCATGCTCGTACTACAAATAAAAAATACAAGTCAAGCATATCATAAGCTTTTTAGAATTACCAAGTTATTACAAGTTCAGAATTATCTTCTATTCTTTACACATGCCAACTCCTTATATATATATATATATATATATATATATATATGTATGTATGTATATGTGTGTGTGTGCGTGCGTGCGTGCGTGCGTGCGTGCGCGCGCGTGTGTGTGTGTGTGCGCCAATCTAATGGCCAAACATCCAAAGTATACAAAGAAAAATTTCGAATATTAACAGAGTACGTCATTTAACATTGAATCCATTTCAATCATATGAAACAAGGAGTTACACTTTTATATTTTATCACGAATAAACATCTTTGAAATATCATCAAATCGATAAGTCAAATAAATTTTCTTCAATTTCGTTAGCTTTACGATAACTTAGCATTCTTGACCTATACACATTCACGTATATCAGTTCATAAATCATAGTTCACTTCTCTTACATTCATGCAAATCCAATTTCAGAATTCTTACTTGGAGACATGTCTAGTACCAGAAGCTTACAAAACACATTCAGTCTATTTCACAATATACGTACATACAATATCAAAATGAGCAAACACACTTTATAACATCTTATACTTACACTAGTTTTCTGGTCATTCTTTCATTCCACGAAAGCATACACAGTCCATATATATCACGAGTTCTGTCATACACACACATACACTCAGACATACATATAATCATCGTGCAATCGACAACGAAGCACACATAACAGTCAATGCATCAAAGAACACATAACCCAAACAACACATACATATGTATTGGCTTACACAAGCAATGCTTATACGAGACTCATTACCTATTTTAGAATATGTATGAGATGAATTCTGTTCGAACGGATTCCTAACTAACTCGGCTACAACCCCACTAAACTATCATCCAATTAACATACACACTTGCGCAAATATAATGTAGAATAAACTTATCAGACAATTCCTCATACACTGGCACATACATGACAACCACTTTGAGTCATCATCCAAATACTCATCAACATACATATATTTCAAGCATATGAATATACACATTACTATGAATTCAAATATTATATTTTATAACAGTCCTCATATCCTTCAATTATCGATCAAACATACTCGGTTTAAAAATTTCTATCTGGAAACTTTTGATACAAAAACTTATCAATTAAACATTTCCATTCATAAGATCTTATCTTATACCCACTTATTGTCACACTTAACCAACCCAACCTCCATACAAATAAATCACATGTATAAGTCAATAACAAACTTATCAAATAGCATACACATACATATGCTAACACAAATTCAGAAATCATAACTTATTCCATTTATTGATTCTCCATACTCAAATTATACAAATCTAATCGTCATATACATATACGAATACATGTGCATATGCTTATACATATACATATTCATTTACATAAACATATATATACCATTACAGGTTCATACATCTATGTACATAACACATGCATATAGACATTAAACTCATCAAATACTTCACTTCATATAATAGCAATAACAAAAATCCACACTTGTGGTGGTCGATTAACTTAACTATACATAGTACTAAACTCCGTTCTCAAAACCACCATTTTAACTATCATTGTTTTTTCCTAAACATTTCGATCATATATATATATATACATGCATACATATATATTTAAGACATGAAATCAACAATTCAAGTACTCATCGTATAGGTTACTTACCTGGCTTCATAAGCAATCAAGGTCTTAGTCAAATATGTCAAAACAAATGGTGAAACGCTGTCAGAATCATGACTTTAAAGAATTCTCGACTTAACTATGATAAAATTCTGGATCTTTTCGGGACAATCAGATTAACTTCATTTTCAATGATTTCAATTTTATTAATCTTAAAACATCATTACTAACTAATGCATGCCACCGGTTAACTTAAATAGTCCGTTTGCGCATTGTTGGAAAATCTTTCGAAAAAGTTTCCACAAACGCTATAGAAGGGTCCTGAACCCTCCGAACCTACCAATATTAATCTAAACATTATCCTATCATAATATATAACTCATATCTATCATTACAATCAGAAAAATATCAATACACGTGAAACTCATTTTTACCGGAAACTTGCATAATCTATCGGATCGATCCAATTCGTTCCGTTTTCACTCGGATTCTACCAAATATACATATTCAAAATACTCATGCTCAAACAATTTAATTTATATCATTACGCTACTCTATGAAGCTACTGGAAACATCCGAACATTAAACGACAAATTTAAAATTAGTGATTTTTTATCGGGAGGTCTTACCGAAATTTTGAGGGCATATAGTGACTCCCAAAGATCCCATGAATGTGCTAGAATCGGCGGAATTCGATCGGAGCTACTGTTCAATCGAATTTTATTGTTCACCACCACTTTCTCTCTCGATTCGCATGCAACCGTGCACGAAATGGAAAAACTATCACCGTCAACTTGTAGTTCTCTCCGAGGGCTTCAATTTTGCGGGTAACTCGGGTCGTGGAACGAAGTGACGAACTGGGATCGGAAAACTCATCTCTCGCGTATCTTTCTCATTCCCGTCGTCGTCGGCGTTCTGGGAATGTCGTCAGACACCACAAGACGGAGGAGTGGCCGACGCACCCCTCAGGGCTGTCACGCAGGTAGGCAATGGTCGGCTGATCGCCTGCGCGACCAAATCAACTCCAAAATAATTTTAGAGACGGGGGGTCGAGTGAATGGATTGGTAGTGTTATGTCATTTTCGAAATTAAAAGAAACTTCAAGGTATTCTTAGAAACCTTTTTGAAAATTATGTTTTGACCCCCGTGAAATTGCTACTAGGTCCCTACCATGGGATTTTCTCAGAAAATTATATTTTTAAGTCCTGATATAAATATCGAAAAGTGATTAACTTAAAAGTTGTTCGTCTCGGAATAAAAAGTCAAATGGTTCAAGAATAAACTGAATCAGAATTCGTTTGCTATTTTTATGGCCGAAACAACAAACTTTCTGCGTATAAAAAATATAACCAGGAATTGCTAACCGGTTCGCGAAACTACGCGTTTTCTAATGCTACCAAGCTTCACTTTAAAATATTTCAGTCTATTTTGCAACACATAAGCTCTTATTTTCGAATATCATCCAGTTCTAAATCCTTAACTTTAATTCAGAAACCTTCTATAATTATTCTGAAAAAAATTCGGGATATTACATTCTCTCCTCCTTTTAAAAAATTTCGTCCTCGAAATTTTCCCGTCCTTATGTCTAATCATTCGGAACCGAACGCACATACAAGACAATCTTATCCATATTCAAAAGTTATCTCACCTTACACATTTTCAAAAGTTACGTATTTCATATATCAATACAAACCATGCTATTTCAAAGTAGGGGTGAGCAAAATCAGTTTTAGTTCCGGTTCCGCGAACCGAAACCTACCCGAAAAAATCGATTCCTAATTAACTGGAACAAGAACCTACCAATTAAATAAGGTACCATATTAATCGGTTCCAATTCGGTTCCGTATAGAACCGAAACAAACCCAATTAAATAGGGTAACCTATTAAACGGCTCCAATTTGGTTCCGGTCTGGTTCTGATTTTCCCTTTTTATTTTTTATTGTCAAACTTTGAAAATACAATTATTTCTCACACTTGAATATTACATAATATTATTGACAATTGTCCATACAGAAATAAAATAATAAATAAAACTGCATATTAATACATAATATTCTTACATGAAATGCATATGTTTAAATTGGGTTTTAATTAGGTTTTAATTTGGGTTATGAAATTGGGTTTAAATTGGGCTTTAATTTGGGTTATGCAATTGGGTTTAAATTGGGTTTTAAAACTGATTATCAAAATTGGGTTTTAATTTGGTTCCGAAATTGGTTCTAAATTCGGTTCCTAAAACATGTTTTGGTTTTGGTTCCGAAATTCAGTTCCCAAAACAGGTTCCGGTTTCGGTTCCAAAATTTGGTTCCGGTTCCGACTATTTTGGAACCAGAACGGTTAAAATCGGTTCCGTCAATTTGGAATCGGAACCAGACCGGTTACAACCAGTTTCAGTTCCAAACCTGAAAAATCAATCAGGTTCCAACCGGTTCCGGGTAGAATCGGAACCGGTGCTCAGCCCTATTTCAAAGCAAAACATATCGAATCAAACATTTCATACCAAAATCACCTCAAACTTGTCATTTCAATTCACATTCATTCATAGGAACTCGCTCAAACCGTTTCAAACTCAGCCCTCAATAGAAACAGAAAGCTGAACATGAATTATATACAGTTAATCACATTCATCATCATAAACGAGGAACATAACAAAAGATTTTTACAAGTAGTCAAATACAGTATCAAAAACGGAAAATATAATACAGATTTCATAATATCCATTTTGTCCAAAATTTGAAACGGAACTCATTGATTTCACACCATATCATTTCATATCATATCTGTAAACGCTATCAACATCAAAGTTTACATACGAACATATCCAGTCACACATACAACATTACATGGCTAACAACAAAGCATACATAACCATCACAATACTCAAAAGATCCATGACTAAACTATAAACTTATATACATGCTCTTATAACAAACGTAAAATTTTATACCAACAAATACATCCATCGTCATAACCAGAAATGACACATAGTCATAACGAATCATTTCACTGCCAATCTCCTGTAGGAAACACTTTCCTTGCGCAGCGGAAACGGTTTAGGCACACGAATCGGACTTGAAATTTTTTCTGCTCTTCCCTTGAATTGCCGAATGTTACTACCACCACCACTGAAATTTTGCTTCAGTTTTAGACAAAGTTCCAGCCCCGAAACAGCCCCGGGAAAGTCCCCGAACAGCCCCGAATAACCGGAAAAAAACTGGACTATTTTGGACTCGATTTGCGCCCAACGCACTGCCGAAACAACCCATAAAATGCGTGGGCTTAGGTTTTATTTTGGTTCTTATTTTTCACTTGAAAATAGCCCCAACACAGCCCTAAAACATTACAAATATTCCCCAAAAAAATAGATTAAAACGAAATCAAATCGAGTTCCGTTTCACCAAGTATAAAGGCGGCAATGAGCAAAAATAACGCTCACTGCCGTGAACAACAAGAATGAGATGAAGAGGATGATTTATTCGAGTTCCGAACTATATCTTGTTTCCAATAGAATCTTGTGTGGGCAAGACTCACTAAACAATCCCTAAATGATTTAGAAATTTAAAGACACTTGATATTTTTTTTTTAATTTTTTTTTCTTTCTTTTTAGTTTGTCTCAACTTTTGAGAGAGAATGAAGAAGAAGAAGATGAAGGCTAGGGTTAGAATGAAAGGCTTGTAAAAAGAAAAATCATATTTTCCTTTTTATATTTTACAAAATAAAATAAAACCCAATCCTCTCCCACCATCAAAGAATCGGCCACACATGTCTTTTTTTTTTTATTATTAATTTTGTAACACCAAATTTAATTACCATAATAAAATATATGTTACAAAAGTAAAAAGTTAAATGCCATTTAACAATTTGTAACTTCCAAATTAAATTGAAGGGTTTCCAAAACCCAAAATTTGAAAATTACTAACTTAACCTTTCATTTAATTATATCTAATATAATTAAATAACATGTGTTTAAATATCATATATTTAATAAAACCATATATTAACTTTTAATATAAAGTTTCAAGTGTGACAAAATAATATTATTAATCATATTAATAATATTCATACATTTGTGATTATATAATTGGACTATACAATTATACTAAATCCACTATAGTAAATCGAGCTAGCACGGGGACCAAATGGACCTACGATTCCGAGCTCCAATAATCTCGAAAGATTAATTAGGCTCTTAATTAAAAATTCTGAATTATTAACTCCGAGTTATTCCACTAAAAAACCGAAGTTGCACTCTCGTTGCCGCAGATGATATATTAAGCCGAACCAAGTCGGTGTCCATCGATAAAGTCACTACATACGAATTGACCCTTCACGAGTATCTCATAATTAGAGCCGGGTCATAATGTCCGTTATACCCCTCTAATTATTTATACCTTAAGTACCATTGATTCTCTAATGAACGATTTATTCATAACTATTATGAATTTTAATCTTTCTATTCGTAATAGAAAGACTTGAGCGCTCAAACCGTTCAAGTACCGAATCAACCCTAAGAAAGATATTTCTCTACTTCTCACAAGAATGAGTGAACTCCATAACTATGTGTATGACACAGAAATCGGCGACGCTGTTCTAGGCTCGCGACCTAGTTGGGAGTACAGAATAGTCCGCGGGAGAACTAAACCGGAGATATAACATGGAGTCGCCACCCAGTGTGAACTGGGATAAAGATTAAGGCCGCACTCACCCCTCGCAAGGGAAGACCTCAAACCTATTTAGTTCGGAATGGTCCCTTACTTATGTCACTTGTAAGGATGTGATTTGTGTGAAATATCTTAACCGAATCTACTCAACATGCTCAAGAACAACCTATATCTAGTTCATGTTCATAAAGATAAATCCTATGTCTAAGTTTGCATGCTTGACAAGTAAGTCCTCATAACACACGACAACACACGGCAATTTCATGAACATACTTCATTATATAATGCGGAAAAAAAATAACAACATAAACATAATGAAAATTCTAAATGCAAAATAAATAACTAATCATGCATAAAAATAAACAACTAAATCATGCTTAAAGATAAATAACATACTAAACTAAATCATGCTTACAAAGATAAATAACGTACTAGCAACCTAATCATGCTCAAATACATGGTTGAATGAAACGAAATACGTGTGTCTCTTAAGTAGTACGTGGTGTTGTATCCCGAGTGTAAACCGCACTACCGTCCATTCGGATTCGGCTACGGAATTTACGTCTGGGTTTCCATCCGATATACCATAAAAGAGAACACGCATTCCGTTCATCCGGAACTCACATCATGCCTCAAAAAACGACTCTCATGCGATAATATTAAAATAAATAAAGAAACGAAAGATAATAAGTAAAAGGGTGCCCTTAGGTCTAACCTCTTTTGTCGTCTCTCGAAAGCGCGTTACACGGCCGTCGGAAGGGTTGATGTTCCACAACTTTTCTGGTTCACTAATCCAACGTTTTTCCTCGCTATTTCACTGTTTGAGCTGTTGTTTTCACTCCGTTTCGCTGCTGTTTTAGTTGTATTTTCCGGTCACTGTTTTTTGTGGTAAGGATGCAGTTTTTCTGGACTATTTCTGGGCAGTTTCTGGGCAGTTTAGTGTTGATTTATTGCATGAATGGACTTTGTGTTGATGCGTTGAGGTTGGCTGGTTAAAGAGGGTTTATGGCGTTAATGTGCTGTGTGGGAGGCTAGGTGGCGAGAGAGTTGGCTTGTGGACTGAGTGAGGACGTGCGTGGATTGATGCTGCTCGCGTGAAGGCTATGTGTGTTGATGTGTGGAGGGTAGTGACGTGAAGGGCAGGTGTGCGCTGAGTGGAATTCAGGGCATGTGGCGTGATTAATGGGTGTGTGAACGTGTAAAAGGGATTTGTGAATTTGTGGCTGTGACGAGTGGAGGGGCAGATGGCGTTAGGTTTGTGTTGGCTTTGCGTGACTTTGATTAGTGCGTGCTGAGTGACGAAGGGTTGATTTCGTGCGTGAGGAGTGTTTGTGGGTGCAACATGCGCTGTGGCGTGAATGGAATGAGGGCTGGTGAGAAGGGCGTGAAGGATGAGGAGTTAAGCGTGTATGCTTGTGGCGTGAGTTTTTAGGGTTGATTTCGTGAATTGATTTCGTGAGAATGAGCCAGGGTTTTGGGTGAGTGATGAAGGGTTCTTTTTATATGCAAATGGATGGGGTTTACCTTGTTGGAGAAGGAAATGAGATTGTGTATTGATGGGGAGATATTTTTAAAATGTGATAAGGAAATCTTTTAATTAAGGGAAGTGATTTGATTTATTCTTTTTAGTTAAGGATATGATTTATTTAAATTGGTAGGTGATTTAATTAAATTAGGAATTTACTTTAATTTAATTTAATTTGTATTTTATTTAATTTGGAATGTGATTTATTTAGTTTAGGAAAATGATTAAATTTATTTTAGGAAGGTGATTTAATTTAATTTAATTTAAGTTTAATTTAATTGATTTTAATTTAATTTGTGACATGTATTTTAATGTTTTAATTATTTTGGATTGGGCTTGGTGTGTTTAAAAACAGAGGTCCAACAAACGAACCCGAAGCGAAACAAGCGGGTTAAATCTGACAAAATACTAATTTCCAATTTTACCCTTCCAACGTCCGTTTCCCGCGTCTTTCACAACTAAAGAGGTAATGTCTCCATACGAGACTCATCATCGGGCTTATATGCAAAAAATGCAGTGCCTACACTATGTAAAACGTTCCCAGCTACACAATAGACCATGTCCTCAAAGTACGTAGCTATTGGTCGGAACTGCTACACCAACCTCACCTTTGTTAATCAAAGGACATAGCCTGCCATGCAGGAGTTCGTAGTACACTCATGATTAAGATCAATCCATATATGACCATCTAGTAGATCAAAATGATTTTCTTTGCTTAACATATATGATAAGAAAGTCATTTCCATCTGGTCCAATCGTATATGATCATATCATACAAGGTGCCTCCATTCTCATGTCTCTACATGGACTATCCCGGATCAAGGTCGTCATACAAATATAGAATGACCCACAGCTATAGATAAACCACAAACAAAATACTCACTTTGTTTGCTCTCTATGGACTGTTTAAGATTACTAACTTCAGACTTAAATCCTCTTGTGTGTGACACTCATACACTAAGTCTGAAGGCACATAAGTAATCTAGGGTAATTAAGATAATTTATAAAATGCGAAAATTAAACAAAACACTTTGATAAATGAATAATACATCCCAACAATCTTCCACTTGCACTAGAGCAAATGGGACATGTCACGTAATCCTAGACCATCTAGGTGACCTTCAAACACTTTAGCTGACAAGGTCCTTATAAACAGATCATCCAGGTTCTCTGCGAATGCAATCTTTGTGACAGTAACATCTCATCTCTACACTATCTCCATGATGAGATGATATTTCCTCTCTATATGCTTTCCCCTCTTGTGGCTTCTTGGTTCTTTTGAATTTTCCACTGCACCACTATTATCGCAATAAAATGTGAGTAGTCTATTAATATCTAGAACAACTTCCAGATCTCCCAAGAATTTACGGAGCCAGACTGCTTCGTTAGCTTCTTCACAAGCTGCTACATATTCAGCCTCCATGGTGGTGTTAGCTATACAAGATTGTTTTATACTCCACCATACTATAGCCCCACCACCTAGGGTAAACACTGATCCAGATGTTGATTTCCTAGAATCAACATCTGTCTGAAAATCAGAGTCCGTATATCCCATCGGGATCATATCCTCACCGGAATATACAAGCATATAATCTCTCGTTCTCTTAAGATACTTGAGAATATGTTTCACAGCCACCCAGTGATCCAATCTTGGGTTCGAATGAAATCTACTGACTACTCCCACTGCAAAACAGATATCCGGTCTTGTGCATAACATAACATACATAAAACTACTAACTGCTGCGGCATATGGGATATGTCTCATTTCCTCAACATCTTGAGATTTCTTAGGAGACTATTCCTTTTAGGGGTGAGCATCGGTTCCGGGTTTACCCGGAACTGATTGGAACCGGACCGAAAATTCGGGTTTGGAACTGGAACCGGTTGTAACCGGTCCGGTTCGGTTCCGGTTCCAGAATAACCGGAACCGGAACCGGACCTTAGAACCGGAACCGCATTTGAGAACCGGATTACATACCCTTGCATGATTAATAACCATTGATTAGCACTCTCCTGTTTTTCTTGTCACCAGTTTGTGAGTAGTAGAGGAATTGGTTTGCCGGACTGCTGGTTTGCTATCTTAGGCTTTCAATGGGTATGACTAAGATCTTTCACACTCACATATTCAAACAAGTCTCATTTAGTCTCAACAGATCCTAATTTTGCAGGCTCGATTTCTCCTCTCACTCTGGCGCCTTCTTTCGCCAAACAGCATACTTTAGTTTATTATGAAGATTTGAGTCGGTATAAAATGGAAAGCTGAAAGATGCTTTAGTTTCAGCATCCACATTGAACTATCAAACAGCTAGAAGAATCACCCAGTAATTGGCTCATTTTCCTTGGTAGAAGAATCATGCATATGGATACTTGACAAAACAGAACATGAACCCCAAAAGTCAAGCATAGATGAAGAGTCACAAGCTACTCAAAGCACACCTCTCATAACTGTGGACAGAAGCAGAGCACATTCAAATTTCAAAATTCAATAAATAACAGTTCAAGTTAATAGGGTAATTCGGAACCGGACCAGAACCGAATTGGAACCGAATAATAGGGTACCCTATTTAATTGGGTAGGTTCCGGTTCCACTTAGTTAGGAACCGATTTTTTTCGGGTAGATTCCGGTTCCATGCGGAACCGGAACCGAAACCGGTTTTGCTCACCCCTAGTTCCTTTGACAAATGAATTCCATGGCGATAAGGAAAATTGCCTTTCTTGGAATTCTGCATCTCAAATTGCACAAGGATCTTGTCGATATAGGATGCTTGAGATATAGCTAACAATCGTTTCTTGCGATCCCGAAGTATCTGAATCCTAAGAACATAACTGGCCTCTCCCAAACCTTTCATTTGGAATTGGTTAGCTAGCCAAGTTTTCACGTCTGATAATATATTTACATCATTCTCAATGAGTAAGATATCATCGACGTATAAAACAATAAAAATCACATTCCCTTCAATGATGCACTTGTATACACAAGGCTCATCAACATTTTCTCAAAATCATAAGACTTATCGTGGTATCAAATCTTATGTTCCAAGATCGAGATACTGCTTAAGTCCATAAATGGACCTTTACAGCTTGCAAACCTTTTACTTTTGACCTTGGGCTATGAACCCCTCTAGTTGTACCATATAGATACTCTCATCAAGATTGCCATTCAAGAATGCAGTCTTGACGTCCATTTGCCAAATTTCATAGTTGTAATATGCGGCAATGGATAAAAGAGTGCGGATGGATTTGAGCATGGCTACAGGAGAGAAAGTTTCCTCATAGTCAACTCCATCTTTCTGGGTATAACCCTTAGCCACTAGCCTAGCCTTGAAGGTCTGTACCTTCCCATCTGCACCCATATTCTTCTTGTAGATCCACTTGCAACCTATGGGTTTCATCACCCCATCAGGTTGGTCTACAAGTTCCCAGACTGAGTTGGAGTATATAGACTCTATCTATAGGTTCATGGCTCTGAGTCATTCCTCTTTATTAGAATAATACATTGTACTATGATAGGTCAATGGATCATCCATACCATTATTGGATGCGACAACTTATGCCTCTCAACTATAAGATAGCGATTAGGTTGTCGTACAACCCTCCCACTACATCTAGGTGGTAGATCATTCTGATGAGCTTGCATCTGACGCTCAGATGTCGAAGGTGCTATATATTTATCAACTGTCGTTGACGATGGTGTGCTGGTCGAACCAGTAAGTAACTCATAGAGTAACACTTTACTTCGAGGCTTGAACTCCCTCATATAGTCCTCCTCTAGAAACGTAGTATTTTTCTATTCAAACACTTTATTATCTTCAGGACTATAGAAGAATCCACCCCTAGTCTCCTTAGGATAGCCTACAAATAGGCACATCTGAGAACGTGGCTCCAACTTTGTAGTCTTATTCTTCAGCACACGTGTTGTACACCCCTTTATGCAGAAATATCACAAACTAGTTTTACGACTAATCCACAACTCTAAGGGAGTCTTAGGAACAGACTTAGATGGAACTACATTAAAGATATGTAATGCAGTTTATAGTGCATATCCCCAGAACGAACTAGGTAGTGAGCTATAACTAAACATAGATCTCATCATGTCTAGTAGGATCCGATTTCTCATCTCTACAACACCATTTTGTTGTGGTGTTCCAGATGCTATGAGCTGGGATACTATCACATGCTCAACTAAGAATTCCTCGAAATCTCTGTCAAGGTATTCTCCTCCAAGATCTGATCGTAGAGTTTTGATTGTTTTACCTAACTGGTTCTCAACCTCAGCACGATACTCTTTGAACTTTTCAAAAGTATATGACTTGTGCTGCATTAGGTAAACATACCCATATCTGGAATAATCTTCAATAAATATGACAAAGTATTCATAACCACCTCGGGCTCTTACATTCATCGGTCCGTAAACGTCCGAATGTATTAGTTCAAGTGGATGACTGGCTCTTATACCTTTTCCAGTAAAAAAGGTCTCTTGGCAATTTTTCCTTCTAAATAGGATTCGCAGACTAGTAAAGTTTCGAGCTTTAACTGGTTTAAGGCTCCGTTCTTTATCAATCTGTCTATTTGGTCAATGTTGATATGACCAAGTCTAAGATGCCACAGATATGTGTCATCATGAGAAATCTTTTACCGTTTAGTTTTAGGTTTCTCAACCTTAAACATTTCAGTGTTGAACAGTGACCTATGTGATAACGGTCTTAACACATATAAGTTATTTTTTGAGTTTCCTGTGCATATAGTTAATCCATTTCTACCAATAATACTTAAATTTCTATAAAAAGAAACTGAATAACCATCATCCAAAAGTTTAGAAACAGAAATCAAATTCTTGCGAAAACTAGGAATGAATAACACATTGTTCAAATTTAAATAACAATTATTTGTAAAATTTAAACTAAAAACTCCAACTGCTCTTGCTGAAGTGGCATCCCCTGTCCCGACCCTCATGGTGTAGTCACCTTCAGCAAGGTCCCTCCATGAGTCAAGTAGCTGCAAAGAAGAACAAACATGGTTAGTGGCTCCAGAATCAACAATCCAAACAGATTTATCATCCTCCACTAATAGAGTTTCGATAAAGAGTAAATCATATTTACCTGTATCATTTTTCTCCTTCAGCTCAGCAAGGTATTTAGGACAATTCCTTTTCCAATGCCCGTTCTTGTTGCAGTGGAAACACTTTCCCTTGGGCTTGGCATCATTAGAGCCTTTCTGGTTCTTCTTCTCCATGGGCTTAGCCTTAGCCTTACTATTGTTATTCTTCTTCATCTTTGTAGATTTAGAAGACTCGGCAACATTTACCTCAGCACTGGACTTACGAGGATCCATAAGCATGGACTCATAGTGGGTGAGCTCATTAAGCAGCTGGGTCAAAGTAAAAGTCAACTTGTTCATAACATAGTTTCTTTTAAAATACATGAAACTCTTCGAAAAGTTTCCATAATCATGGTCACCTGGCTACGCTCGTCAATACGAGCTCCATGAGTTTCAGCAGTGTTGAGATAGGTCATCATCCTCAAGACTTGCTCTCGAATTGATGTCCCATCCTTCATCCTAGCAGTCATCGCTGAGACCATGACCTCATGACGTTGAAGCTCCGAAGGATGCCCGAACATGCCCTGCAATGACTTCATCGTCTGAGATGTTGAAGCCATAGGTTCATGCTTTGCAGCAAGAACCTCAGACATCCCTGCTAGCAAGTAGCAGCAGGCTTTCTCATTTTCTGCGACCCATTTCTGGTAGGTATCACGCACAACTTGGCCATCATTTTTGGCCGGCTCGGGAGGACACTCCTCCATTGGGACAAACTTTAGGTCTTCGCAGACCAGGATAACGTTCATATTACTTTTCCATTTAACATAGTTTTCTTCCGTTAATTTCTCATTTGATAGTATAGAAATAATTAGAGAAACCATGGCTGAAAAATATAATAAACATGCATTTAACATTCATTTATCGCATATTAAAATCATCAAACAATTTTGGCATAAAATTAAACATGATGTATGAACCATGAATAACGAATTAGAAACCTAAGAGAATTACTATGCCATGGAAATCTATCATCCCACAAGTAAGTGCCGCCGTAGGGTAGGTCAAGTACTTGCATGATAGATCGAGACAATCTTAGTTGATTAATATATGCGGGAATAACTCTTATTCCTATATTAAACAACTACCATTTGATTCGATCAAGGAATTTTATTAACAGTTAATTATTCCTTTGTGAGTGTGACACGCCGTTTCGGGATTCTTGGACTTAACGAGTGAAGTGCCGCCGTATGATAGGTCAGTTCAAAAGATACATCTAGAATCTCTATCCTCTCGGAATCCAAACATGATATTGACCCAAAATAGACACCATCCGTAGGGGGACGAAAGCAAAGATGTCTCGAGGCGCCTTTTGAATCTTACTTTTTCGAACTAACAACAGAGATCGCATGATATATTGTCGTATATCCCTCTCCCACTCACTAGTTAGAGATTAAGGTTTCTATTTATAAAATATCTAATATTTTAATTTAACTAGTGTGAATAAATTGATGGCGGCTAAATCATAACTCTTATTTACACTAGTACACTATTAGTGACCTAACCAATTTTAACTCTTAAAATTTATATCACTAATTTCCATTAGTCTCTACTAATTGTATTACTCAATTAAACTAATTTAATTAGAGTGGTATTAGTGACCTATTATATTTTAACTTTTAAAATACTAGAGCACTAATAGGTTTAAAAAATTTAGAATCCTAAAATGGTCAAGATTTATATTAAACTATTTAATTAATCTTAGTGTGTTATAAAATCCAATGGTACGTGAATTATATCCCGAGTGCAGACCACATTACCGTCCATTCGGATTCGGCTATGAAATTTATGTTCGGGTTTCCATCCTATATACCAATGGAATTTATTATACACTAATTAAGCCCAATTTATTAGAATTCAAATTTTAAACCTTAAAACCAATTAATCCAATTAATTGTTTTTCCATGCATATCATATTCTAATTTAAACATTTTAAATCACATAAAATCATATTTCATGTCTATAATGAATGCATATAAAGCATGTTATGGCATGTGAAATGCAAGAGTAGGCACCCTAAGCTATATGACATGTTATTCAAACAATTCGAATTAAACATACATATAACATAAAAAATATTTTGCATTGATTGGGCTCTTATTTTTCCCTATACTAATCTAATTAGTACAAAAAATACCTAAGGCATCCCTTGGTATTCAAATCACGCTCCAAGGTGGTGTTGGCTTCTTTTGCGACTTCGGTGCTCCAAATTACAACAATTGAAATTTTACATTGGAAAATAAAAATACAACAATTGTAAATAATGGCCTTACATCCCAAAAACAAAACCAACATTAAAATAAGAACCGGAAAAATTTACAACAAATGCAAAATCCATTCATCACATGAAAAACAATAAACATTCATCATATGAATATTATTTTGTGCATACTCATCTAAACATGTAAATCAATATTTATAACTCATATAAACATATTAAAAACAGTAACTTTAAATGAAAAGAATAAGGGTTAAGAATACTTTTCAATCTTGCTCTCGATGCCAATTGTAGGAAACATTTTCCTTGCGCAGCGGAAACGGTTTAGGCACACAGATCGGACTTGAAAATTTTTTATGCCCTTCCCTTGAACTGCCGAATGTTACTGCCACCACCACTGAAATTTTGCTTCAGTTTTAGACAAAATTCCAGCCCCGGAACAGTCCCCGAACAGCCGGACAAAAACCGGACTGTTTTGGACTCGATTCCTGCCCAACGCACTGCAGAAACAGCCCTTGAAATGCGTGGGCTTAGGCTGTGTTTTGGTTCTGATTTTTCACTTGAAAATAGCCCCAACACAGCCCTAAAACGAAACCAAATCAAGTTGCGTTTCACCAAGTATAGGGGCGGCAATAAGCAAAAATAATGCTCACTGCCGTGAACAACAAGAATAAGATGAAAATGATGATTTATTCGACACCACAAAGTTTTCCGAACTATATCTCGTTACCAACGGAAACTTTTGTGGGCAAGACTCATTAAACAATCCCTAAACAATTTAGAGATTTAAATACTATTGATATTTGTTTTTTATTTCTTATGAAAGAATCCCTAAAGGCGAAATCCAATGTCTACAATGAAGGAACTCATCACATTTTGTGTATCTGGTTTGGATACATCATTGGAATTTCCAACAGCATTGTTTAGAGCTAAGGATCTAAGAACCTGTATTGCAACAATATATTCTTCATATGAAAGGCAGCTGAATGAGTCCCACTGTAAAAAAAATCTTGTCAAGTTTTAAGCACATGCGGACATTGAATTTGAGTAATTTGGGGATTGAGATAGTGCCAAAGTCGATTGGGAAGTTGAAGCACCTACGATATCTCAACCTTTCTGATAATAGTAATATTAAAAAACTTCTTGATTATGTGTCGAGATTGTTGAATCTACAAACACTAGATCTCTCTTTCTGTGATGACCTTGCGGAATTGCCAAGAGATATTGGAAAAATGGTGAGCCTCAGACATCTTGCAATTGAATCCTGTCTATCTTTGACTAATATGCCCAAATGACTCTACCAGTTTGATTACGCCCAAAAAGTACTTGAGATTATCACAGTATAGCTGGGGTGTCAATTCATCAGAAAAATGGTTACGAAGGAACTAAGTCACTCAATAAGAATGTTAGCAATAACTTAATTAAAGGAAAAGATTTAATTGGTAATTTAAAAATAAATTATGAAAAATGCTTAGGGATTATCAATAGAAGAAAAACAAAGCAAAGCGTCATAAATCAATCCTCTATAGCGTCCATATATTTAATATTTGATTCATTTTATTACTCAATTGAAGATTTCACTTCCCAAACCAACAATCGGAGAATAAATCAGTTTAAAACACATTAAATCATAAGGTAATTGGTATATTATTTTCTCTATATTAAAAGAAAAATATGTTATTAATATTATGACATATCTAGTATCGACAATATACCCAAGAACAATACTGTAGCAGAAGATTAACTCATAAAATAACAATACGTCACAACTGGGTTCCCCAACCACACAATCGAAAATTAAAAGATGAAATATAATAATAAAATACCAATTATATTAAACATTAAAATTATTCAGGATTAAGGAACATAATATATATGAATTTAAGTATAAGAGTTCAACCCTGGCTTTGCTTAGGAAATTAGTTCGCCATAAAATAAATACACATAGCTTGAAAATAATGGATAAACATGTTCAACTCGGTACTGGATTTGATTTTTGTAACTCTCGGCTCTGTCTGCTTGTGGCACTCCTCTCTCAGCGTGAAACTTGTAGTTTGCGTGAAAAAGCCCCCTGCCAAAGTAACGTCCTGGACTATTTACTAAATTTTTGTGCACTAAAAGAAACCTAATCAATTTTTGCAGCCTTCACGTGTATCTTGATTGCTTTCCTTATTGACTTTGACTACTTGCCATTTTTTTTCCAATTCGATAGTGCACCAAATTTGACCTGTCAATAAATACACAAGTGTCAAGAATATATCAATTTGATTCTAACTCCAATTTTTACAGGCTATATATTTTGGCAATCAATTTATAAGGAAATTCTCAATTCCTACAAAAAAAAAAAGAGAATCACTAATTAGCTTAAATAGTAAGCACTTTCTAAATTAATATGATGATAAAAATTATATAATAAAATATAAAATATAGAGCTAAATATTTAACAATAACCCCGAATAAGTGATGTTCAAAGTACATTTTCATGCGCTTATCACAACCCCAACTAGCTTATTGCTAGTCCCTAGTAATTCAAGTGCAAAAAGAAAGTACGAACTAAACTAAATTTAAAATAAGATAAAATAAATAAACTATCTAATCCACTTTCGTAGAGATAATGATTGCATTTAGCTTATGTAATAAACCTTTAAACCCCTAGGTGCCCCTAGTGGACGAGTTATAGTCTCGTGAGGGCTTACTGTGACGACATCCATAAACGTCATTCAAAACATAAATTAATGATAACAAAAACACAAACAAAATTAATGATGTAAAATAAAAACAAATGTGTCTTAGTCAGATTTATACAATGATATCCTCAAAGAATACTTAATGACATGGCTCAAAGAAACGTTCAAAATGCAATCTATGTCGCAACTTTCTCGAAAAGATAAGCTTATCAGGAGCATATTTGTGTGTGTGTGAATCAATTCTAACAAATTTCATTCCTCAAATCATTAATCTTAAAATGTCAAATCAAAAATTCAACTGAATGGGTTTAACCAACCTATTATCTTAAAATTTCCATAAATTAGTCATTTTTTGAAGAAAAATTTCACAAGGCAAGGTATTCATTTTTTTTTTTTGCTTTTTTTTCATTAGTTAGGAGCTTTCACATTACCTGTTAAGGTAGTCTTATTCTCACGGTAGATTTTCCTCTACATATTGGTGGTATATAGGCCCAGATTACTCATTGATAGCTTCACACGTAACAGTTATAGGTAGCTATTTCTAACCAACTAGCCTGTGGATATTGCATTAGAGATAGTTTTCTAGGCATGTGGTCATACATTTAATCGAACAATCTCAATTCTACTGTCTCAATATGAAACCTGAAGTTTAAACTAGGCTAGAATCGATAAGTGCTTAAATTGAAACATACTCAATATAAAACTCAACTCAAAGATTCAAAATTGACTCAATAATGTTTATTCTTTTTCTAAGAGCCATAGCCTAAAGTAAATCAATAATTTCATTTCGTATCATCGGACTATGTATATCCAACTAAGACAATTTTTTTTTTTTTTAATAAATATATGAAAACAAGAATAACGCATGAACAACTAGATAAAACATATGATATTACTACCCCCAACCTAAATCAAACATTGTCCTCAATGTTAACAACAATAATGATGTTAGAAAATGAAGGAGTTCACCTGATAAGAGAGAGCATGAACCTGGGTGAAACATGGCGTCGTCCTATAAAAGAATCAGGAAACAAAACAAAACAAAACAAAACAAACAAAAGAAGAAAGAAAGAAAATAAATAAATAAAAATGTACAAACAATGAGGAGGTAAAGATCAATCCTCATAAGTCGGGTCAGCAAGAGGGGAATCATTCGCTGCAGGGATCTTATTATCAAAGAACAGTTTTAACCTCTGTCCATTAACTTTGAGCACTCTACTGTCCCTGAGGTTTTCCACTTCGATAGCTCCATGTGGGAAAACTTGCTTCACAATAAAAGTTCTGATCCATCTTGACCGTAATTTTCCTGGTGAAGATGGAGTCTGGAGTCATGAGTCATAAATGTAGACCTTTTGATTTGGCTGAAAGTTTTTCCTCATGATCTGTCTTTCATGGGCAGCTTTCATCTTTGCTTTGTAGCTGCGGGAGTTTTCATAAGCATTATTCCTAAGTTCTTCAAGTTCTATCAGCTTTCGTTGTGTGCCTGCAGTACTCAAATCGAAGTTAAGAGATTTAATAGCCCAATAAGCTCTATGTTCTAACTCAACTAGTAAATGACACGCCTAATGAGACATCCTAAGTGGGGATTTGTAAGCTGTACTGTATGCCCAAAGTGTATCAGAAAGTCGTAAAGACCAATCCTTACGGTCTGGGTTTACCATTTTCTCCAATACTAATTTTATCTCCCTATTTACTAATTTTGCCTGCCCATTTATTTGTGGGTGATAAGCAGTGGAAATCTTATGCACTACACTGTATCTACGCATCAAAACCTTAAAAGATCGATTACAAAAATATTTCCCTTGATCACTAATAATGACACGTGGCGTACTAAAGCGTGACATTACATGCTTAAGAATTTAACCACAGTGATGTTGTCATTAGCTCGACACGCCACTGCCTCAACCCATTTAGGCACATAGTCTACTGTAAGAAGAATGTAAAGATATCCAAAAGAAGGTGTAAAAGGTCCCATAAAATCAATACCCCAAACAATCAAATATTTCAATGACAAGAATAGGGTTAAGCGGCATCATATGACGACAGGATAATGCACCTAATTTTTGACACCTTTCACAGGAACGATAAAAACCATTTGTATATTTAAATATAGTAGACCAATAAAAACCACACTGCAAGAACTTTGCAGTAGTTTTCTTTACTGAAAAATGGCCTCCACATGCATGGGAATGACAGAATGTAAGTACATTCAAAATCTCATCCTCAGGAATGCAACGTCGTAATATTTGGTCAGGGTAATATTTAAATAAATATGGATCATCCCAATAAAAATTACGTACCTCGACTAAGAATTTACGCTTGTCGTGTGCACTCCAGATAAATGGAAACTCACCAAAAACTAAGTAATTGACAATATGCGCATACCATGGTACCTGCGTGATAGCAAATAGGTGTTCATCAAGGAAGTCATCACGAATGGGTAGGCCATCAGCGAAGTCATTAAACTTTAGGCGAGATAAGTGATCTGCCACCATATTTTCAACACCCTTCTTATCCTTGATGGTTAGATCAAATTCCTACAACAACAAAATCCACCTAATCAATCTTGCTTTAGCATCCTTTTTAGAAATGAGGTATTTAAGGGCTGCATGATCAGTCAAAACAGTGATAGGTGAACCGATAAGATATGCACGAAATTTATCTAAAACAAAAACTACAGCTAATAGTTCTTTTTCAGTAGTGGAATAGTTTACTTGAGCACTATTTAACGTTCTGCTAGTAAACAACAAAGGCTTCTCTTCCCTTCTTAGACCTAAAACTGCATCAACTGCATAGTCACTAGCATCACACATAATTTCAAAAGGTAAATTCCAATTAGGTGACTGCATAATTGGGGCAGAAATGAGTTTAATAACTAATGTTTTGAAGGCATCTTCACACTCATGTGTCCATTCAAACAAAGAATCTTTAACAAGAAGGTTACACAATGGTCTAGATATATAAGAAAATTCTATATAAACCTTCTATAGAACCCAACATGCCCAAGGAAATATCGAACATATTTTTATAGTTTTAGGTATAGGTAACTTGTATATCAACTCAATTTTTGATTTATCTACTTCAATACCCTTAGAAGAAATAATATGGCCCAAAACAATACCTGAGGAAACCATGAAATGATATTTTTCCCAATTTAAAACAAGACATTTTTCTTGACATCGACTTAACACTATCTTTAGATTAAGTAAACATGCACCAAAAGAATCACCAAAAATAGTTTAGTCATCCATAAACACTTACATGCATTTATCAATCATATCACTAAAAATACTCAACATGCATCTTTGAAATGTGGCAGGTGCATTACATAAACCAAATGGCATGCGACGAAAAGCATAAGTACCAAATGGACATGTGAATGTGGTTTTATCTTGATTTTCTAAAGTTATTTCAATTTGATAATTTCCAGAATAACCATCTAAAAATAATAAATGGGTGCCATGCTACCCGCTCAAGAATTTAGTCAATAAAAGAAAGTGGGAAATGGTTTTTTCGGGTGGCAGCATTCAACTTCCTATAATCTATACACATACGCCAACCTGTGACTACCTTGGTAGGAAAAAGTTCTTTTGCCTCATTATACACAACAGTAACACCTGACTTTTTAGGGACAACCTGGTTGGACTAACCCATTTACTATCAGCAATTGGGTATATAACACTTGCATCTAATAATTTTATAACTTCATTTTTCACAAACTTCTTTCATAGTAGGGTTAAGTTTTACGTTGAGGGTCTCTGCGAGGATAGCTCCCTATTCTAGGTGAATCCTATGGGAGCAAATCAATGAGCTAATACCTTTAATGTCGCCTATGGTTCAACCAAGTGCAGATTAATGCTCACTCAATATGTCAAGTAATTTCTTACTTTGTGATGCACTTAATTCAGACGAAATAATAATAGGAAGGTATCATCTGGTTCGAAAAAACGCATGTTGAAGACCTTCTGGTAATGGCTTTAGTTCAACATTTGGTGTTTCAATTATGGAAGGCTTCGGTTTCTCTCTTTCTCCTAGTAAAGCCTCAAATCGTGGCTGCCACCCTCTTGTTCAATGATTCTATAAAATAGAAAAACTAGTAGAGATATTAGTAATTACGGTAGAGTCAATGGTATCTAACATCTTAGAATCGATAAGAAGGTGTTCAGGAGGGTCAGATTCGTGTTGTATGAAGGCTATTTTCGATAAGACTGTGTCTATCAGGTATGTATGGTGACATTCATCGTCATCTCGTGGTTGTTTCCCAACGTGAAAGATATTTACTTCCAGTGTCATATTACCAAATGATAACTTCATGAGACCATTCCTACAATTAATAAGGGCATTAGCTGTAGCAAGAAAAGGTATACTTAAGATGAGTGGAATTTTTGACTCAGTTTTAACCACAGACGGGGTATCTAAAATAAAATAATCAACAGAATAGTAGAATTTATCGATTTATAGTAAAGCTTCCTCAACTACTCCCCGCGATGTTCTAATAGAGCGATAAGCTAACTGTAAAACCACAGATGTAGGTTTAATCTCTCCAAGTCCTAGCTGCATATAGTTAGCATATGGCATAAGATTAACACTAGTACCTAAGTCTAATAAAGCTTGACCAAATTCATATGTGCCAATGTGGCAAGCAATAGTGGGGCATCCTGGATCTTTGTATTTTGGTGGAACCCTCTACTCAATTACTGTACTTGTTTGCTCTGTCAGGAATGCAGTCTTTTTCACATGATCTAACTGGGCTATTGCATGCATAGATTTGCTATTTTTGGCTTTTAAAGATCATATTTCTCTAGTTAATAGCTCAACGTGTGCTTTAAGACTATCATCTTCCTTGAAGTGGTGTATGCCTCCGCTAGAAGGAGTGGAACATGTCTTATCAATGTTATCCATTACATTAGGTCCAGTCCAAGTGTGAGCTTTTTCAGCAAGGTCATTTAAATACTCTATTACTTCATCACAATCCTTCTATAAAAACTCACCATTGCATATCATCTCAATGAATTGGCGCTCTATAGGGGTTAGGCCCTCATAAAAGTAACTCACTATGCGCCAACTCTTATACCAATGGTGATGACAAATAGCTAATATCTCTTTAAACCTCTCTTAAGTTTAATAAAGGGTCTCACTGTCTTTTTGGGAGAAACTAGAGATCTGTCTTTTCAAGGCATTAGTCTTATGATGTGGAAAATATTTAGTGAAAAATACATGTGTCATTTCACCCCATGATCCTATGGAACGAGGTCTCAAAGAATACAACCAGCTTTTAGCTCTATCCTTAAGGGAAAAAAGGGAAGAACTTAAGTCTAACTGTGTCTGTAGTCCCAACTCGGTCATGAAACGTTGCTACAACCTCTTTAAACTCTCTAATATGCATATAAGGGTTCTCATTCTCCAAACCATGAAAGGTTGGGAGAAACTGTATCATTCTGGGTTTAAAGTCTATATGTGGTGCATTATGGGGAAACATTATGCATGATGATGTAGCTGTGCGAGTAGGATGGAGGTACTCCTGAAGAATCCTAATGGGTTGCTCCTCGTGATCACTCATGTTGTGTATACTAGATCTAGGTGGTGTAGCAAAAAGATTTTCAAATAGGCTTTCTGAGTCTCAGTCTTCCTCTTTAATTCTTAAAAATCTACCTAAACGATCCATAGTCTAGGCATGCACTCAAACACAAAAAAAAAAAAAACAAGAAAAAAAAGGAATAAAACTAAAAATCAAAGTTCAATCTAAAATTAAAATTAATAAATAAAAATAAAAAGGGAACGAAGTTATTGTTTTTCTGTTGACTAAGCAAACTTGCTCCTTTTAATTATAAATCGTCTCCCCTGCAACGGCGTCAAAATTTGATTATGCCCAAAAAGTACTTGTGGTTATCACAATATAACTGGGGTGTCGATTCCTCCGAGAGATGATTACGAAGGAACTAAGTCACTTAATAAGAATGTTAACAATAACTTAATTAAAGGAAAAGATTTAATTGGTAATTTAAAATAAAAATTATGAAAAATGCTTAGGGATTATCAATAGGAGAAAAGCAGCAAAGCGTCAGGAATCTCTCTTGTATAGCGTCCCTATATTTAATGTTTGATTCATTTTATTACTCAATTGAGGGTTTCACTTCCCAAACCAATAATCAGAGAATAAATCAATTTAAAACATATTAAATCATATGGTAATTGGTATATTTTTTTTTCTCTATATTAAAAGCAATATATATTATTATTATTATGACCTATCTAGTGTCGACAATATACCCAAGAGCAATACTGCAGCAGAAGATTAACTCATAAAATATAAATATGTCACAACTAGGTTCCCCAACCACACATAGAAAAAACAAGACTATTACTATATGAAAATTAGTAAAAACACAATCTCTGAATTAATCGAAAATTAAAAGATGAAAGATAATAATAAAATACCAATTGTATTAAACATTAATTTTTTTTCAGGAATCAGGAACATAAATATATGAATTTAAGTACAAGAGTTCAACCATAACTTTGTTTAGGAAATTAGTTCGCCATAAAATAAATAAACATAGCCTAAAAATAATGGAGAAACATGTTAAACTCAACACTGGATTTGATTTTTGCAACTCTCGACCCTGTCTGCTTGCGGCACTCCTCTCTAGCATGAAGCTTGTAGTTTGCGTGAAAAATCCCCCTGCCAAGTAACGTCCTGTGCTATTTATTATTTTGTTGTGCACTAAAAGAAACCTAATCAATTTTTGCAGCCTTCACGTGTATCTTGATTGCTTTCCTTATTGACTTTGACTACTTGCCATTTTTTTTTCCAATTCGATAGTACATCAAATTTGACATGTCAATAAATGCACAAGTGTCAAGAATATCAACTTGATTCTAACTCTAATTTTTACGGGCTATATATTTTGGCAATTAATTTGTGAGGAAATTCTCAATTCCTATAAAAATAAAAATAAAATCACTAAATTAGCTTAAATATTAAACACTTTCTAAATTAATATGATGATAAAAATTATATAATAAAATATAAAATATAGAGCTAAATACATAACAATAAACCCGAATAAGTGATGCTCAAAATACATTTCATGCACTTATCACAGTTAACTAGTCTTTGTACTTTACCATTATTTATAGTGGGCAAGAAGACCCAGCTTAGCCAATTAAATGGGCTGAACAAATTGAGAGGTTCTCTGATAATTAAAAACTTGGATGACAAGCGAAATTCAAGGTCAGCCAACTTAGAAGCAAAGGAAGGGGCTTCAGTCTCTAGTATTGGAGTGGGACGGGGACAATACAGATGTTGATAACGACGATGCTCTCTTAGAAGGCCTAAAAACACCAAAATTATCAGAGATCTCTTGAGTACATTTCTTCTTCTTCAAAATCATCAATAATAATATTCCCATCCCTTGAGGAACTTTGATATCCCAGCTATGTCTCTGCACAGCTCTAACTTTTCCCGAGTGACTACCTTTGTCGACATGTCGGCTGTGTCTCTATAGAGTACACTTCATTGTGTCTCTACACAGTACTCTTCTGTTGGGTCTCTCCATAGCACTGTTCCGCTACCATGTTTCTTTACCCATTTATTTTTCAGTGCTTAGAGCCTTGTAGGAAACTTTCTGGCTCCCCCTCATCAGTAAGCAGAATATATTTGGATCCCGGATATATGGTTGATGGAATAATGCCTCGCTAAGATCTTCTTATCTAAGGTCCATTGGTTTCAGGAAGTCTGTCATCATCTAAATCCGTAGATGATCTTGTAGCTCCTAGTGGAGCGGGTTGCGGCTCTCCCTGCTCAACACTCTCTTTTGTAATTTCCGATGGAGCGGGTTGTGTCTCCCCTTGCTCAACATCCTCATCTGTCTTCTCTAGTTCTGCTTCTAGAATTTCATTGTGCATCCTATATGTGGTCAATTGTAATGGTGCTGGGTCTGGATTTCTTTCAACACTGGAATTGGAAGACATTTTGGGTTTTTCAATGTCTTCTATTGTCTGATCATATTCATCAAAATTACTTTAATCATTTTATAAATATTTTGTGCAGTATGATACTCATCAAAAACTCTAAATGCAATAAGTCGTTTTTACATGTTCCATGATACATCAATCCAATGACAAGTCACACCCATGTATGAGTATATTTGCTAATGGTCACTCCAAATATCAGAACAAATAGAAAAATGACTTTTAATATTTTTAAATATTTCATTTAAAGTAATTTTACAATCTTTGTATAATTTAAAATTTTATCTTTTTGTTGTATTTCTAGATATTTTACAGATAGCATGATTTAAAGCATTTCGTTTCGTAGAAAGATATTCTGTCTAAATAGTAGATACATGCCCAATGAGTTACATAAAACAGATATTGTATAATTATTTTGTTTTCCACAATTTTTTCCATCCCTCATCTTGATCCGAATGAATCACATCTTTTCCACAAAGGCAAATCTTTGTCAGGCAAGAGGATAGCAAGTTCAAAAATGTCACGGGTACTATAATTTTTTTATTTTTTTTTTTTTTTTTTGACTGAAAGGATGGTTATTATAATTACTTAGCTTATATTTAACACCTTTGTTTCCGGGACTCAAAAGCAAACATAGTGCAGTCTAAGAAGTTACTGGTGAAATTGGCAGATAAATTTGTGTAACCATCAGATCTTATCATGTTTGGATTGTAAAGGAATAAAAAACATGCTATTACTATGGATAAATTTTGAAGGAATCTTCAATATATTCAGGAATATGTAAGGGCTGGAAAGGTTAAAATTATATCTGAAAACTTCAATACTGTAAATTAATACTTATTATAGTATTTATATTTAAAATTTTAAAATATAGATTAATAAAATTCTGAATCCGAGTGTTGGAATTTCGTAGTGGATCCGGATTTGAGTATGGATCTGCGCAGCTTTGGAATTTCGCTCCCCGAGTATGAAATTTTTTTAATGAATCCAGGTCTTTCGAGTTTATATTTATGTGGATTCAGGCCAGACACGGATTTTTTTTGCCATCCCTACATCTAACCGCTAGAAAATATTTTCCAAAAAATATTGGAAATGCAAATATCTGAAAACGCTTTCTCAAAAATATTTTCAAGTGAAAGCCAAATATCGAAAAATACTTTCCTTTTCAAAAAACGATTTTCATGGAAAATATTTTATTTATGAAAATCATTTTACGGTGAAATAAACGGACCATTAATTACAAATAGACTGATGCACTACACTATTTGATATAAGAGTTGTATTTTTTTTTTTTTTTTTTTTTTAAAAGGAAGTTGTGTGCAAATCCATTCCAAATTGGTTTCCACCCAAACAACAAATTGGTTTTTGGGAAAAATAGTTTGGTTTATACAATATCAATAAATTATAGTTTGGAATTTTTTTTTTTTGCATTCAATATAATACTCGAGCTTCAGAGGAAAAAATCAAATTAAATAGTAATTTCATATTGTGATTGATGTATCAAACTCCCTTCAAATACATTGGTATGAATTTCTTGCGATCACTTTTGTGACATGTAAGCATTATTGATATGAATACATATATACATTTCATATGATACTGTAGTACCTAATAATCCAACACATCATAGACATAAAATCCTAATTACAAGTTGGGAAATTATTTTCTTTCCACGTGAAGTTTGGTAAAAATTCATAAAAATCTGAAGATTTTTAAAGTGTATCAGTTCCTATCGGAATTTTTTAAAATTTATCAATTTCCACAAATCAATAGTGGAAGAATGAAAATTTTCCTAAAATTTCAGGTAGAAATTGATAGATATCGAGTGTAAAATGATTACACTGGTAGTATTTTCGAGTGAAAAATGAACACTTTAAAAATTTTCAAATTTGATTAAATTTAGCCAAACTTCAAGTGGAAGAATGATAATTTCCCTTTCACAAGTAATCCTTTCTATATGCAGCCAAAAATACTATTATGCTCAAGGTATATGTCCGATTTTATTCTTGAATAGGCAAAAGATATACAATAACGTAAAAATTTTGTCTATTCTAGAATGAAACCGGGATCTGAAATTCTGAATTGGGAATATTAGTATTACTCATACGGATCAGCTGCTTACGTCAAAGCATGCGTCTTTATCCCACTCATTTATTCAGCCCCATGCAGACCCACCATTGCCAATCAAACAAGAAAATAGCTCATGATCAATTTGCAGATCCTGATCATGATATTGATGAGGGTGATCATCACCATGCACAGAAACATAATCCTCATGCAATAAGCTAAAGCTGGAGCTACAAGAAGTAGCAGCCATCATATCTGTTTCCACTGCTTTCTGATCATTATTACCATTATTATTAGTAGTAGTCAAAGCAAGTACCAACTCATGAGCCTGCCTCAGCTCTTCCTTAAGCTGCTTCACATCTTTCTCAAGCCTCATTTTAGCAGCCAATGCATTGTCCAGCTTTACGTGAATTGTGTTGTAATCAAGCTCCAAGCTCTGTGTCTTCCACCTTGCTCTTTTTTTTGATACCAAATCGCCACCTGTCGCGCCGGGACCCCGAGTTGGTTTGCTAGATTCAGCTTCAGCTCTGTGTCGAGCTTCTTCTTGGTGGTGAAGCTTCTCTCAAGCACGCTCACTTGCTCTTCATTTAGCCTCTTTTTGCTGTTAATTATTTTGCTAGGTGGGTGTTTTTGGTCTTGTTGGGTAGCAAAGATATCCATATAATTTCTATTTTCTAAGTTTAGAGATATGATGAGTAAATGATGAGGCATTTGGGTTATGATATTGGTGGCTTTATATAATTCTTTTTTTTTGTTTTTTTGGTAGAGTTATGAGGAGGGGCCCCAGTACCCTCCCAAAGAAAGAAAATTTTTGAGAGAAATAGTAAATCTTAATTATTATTTTTGTTGTTATTGTTTCTGTGAAAGAGACAGATTTTTTTTTCTTAAAGATTAATGGAAAATTTCATTATGTAAAAAATATCACGAAGGATGTAATGATTAAATTACAATTTCAGTTTGAATATAACACTTAAAATATCTCAAGATTCAAACTTAATTATGATAAAACCTAATAACATAAAACAATATATGAATTATATATTCATCGTAAACAGTTGGAAAATAAAATCATACATAAAACTACATAGATACAAGAAGAATTACGAAATCAGTCTGGTCTTTCTATCTCAACATAGTATCCGTGAATATATATTTTTACCTAAAAATGAAATAATATATATATATATATTTGGAAACGTTAGAAATCCTGCTGTCAAAACCACCCGATTCAAACTTAAGTGAAACAGGTAAAACCCCCGTTGATGGCGTGAAACAACATAATACATATATTGAAATATATAAACTTTTGCATGAGTGGGGACTTCACATGAAATTGGCCTTCTAATTCTCAAATATGTTTGTTTTATTTTTGCACCTCATTCCTCTCCACCTCAAATTAAACGTATCTCTTCAAAATTTAAACTTGTAAATTCTTTGTTTTCAATATATAAGAGTCAATCCAACCGAACTATTATTTAAAGATGTTGACGGGTGATTTTCGTCCCAGTGGGCAGTTTCGAGATAACTCTCCCGAGACAATCCCTCCATCAACCTTGAATTTGTTTGGTTAGGGGGACTAAAAACAAATGTGGCAAAAGGCAAGAAAAACACAAAGATCGACAAAGAGTATTTAACGTGGTGGTCGGCGGAGCAAGTCCAGCCTACGTCCA
This sequence comes from Zanthoxylum bungeanum, assembly GCA_019454045.1. Classification (NCBI taxonomy): domain Eukaryota; kingdom Viridiplantae; phylum Streptophyta; class Magnoliopsida; order Sapindales; family Rutaceae; genus Zanthoxylum; species Zanthoxylum bungeanum. The sequence continues at coordinate 70,633 of SKCR01042498.1, forward strand.
CGGGCACAAAGTGGGGTGTTGCTTTTTTTATTACCAAAACGAGCTCAGCCGACCAGTTTAGGCGGGTCTAAAGGAAACCGAGTTGTTTGTTCTTATATGCTTTTACAAGTAGTGCTCTTTTTGTTTAAAAATTTTGGCCATCAATTTCGCTATCACCTACAAATGAATTCAACTTCTCTTTATATACTCAAGAGTTACAACACTGTTATCATGCCTCAATAACATCACCCATGTGATTTCCGACTGATTGACGGGCTCTCTGCCCCAAGACTATCGTCGCCGAAAGCAAACCTGCCGTCTGACGGCCTATCACATCACCCTGTCTTCTCCGCTGCCACACGCAATGATAATGATGCCAAGCTGTAAAGAACATTTGAGTAATGACACGCGTTGGAGGGAAAAGTTCAAATTACTCTGATCTCATGTCGGTCTTCAAGAGGTCGGCCAAATGATCTGCCGAACTGCCCAAACTGTTCCCATCTTGACCCGAAATATCCGAGTTTATCTGCTTGTTCCATGAGGTAAGATAAGAACAAAAGGAGCCGTCGGCCTATTGTGGTCGGCATCGGCTCTGACGTTGTCGGTCTCTAGAAACTGTATCAAGCTGTATACTCTGCTTGGCCAAATCAGGGAGACTGGGCACAAACACCATCCCTGGCCGAGGAATAACCCAAACCCTCAGAATATTTGACCCTCAAAAAGAGAAAATCTCATCTTTTCCTTTGCCGAACTGTTCAAACATTTTGTCTCAAAAAATCACCATCAACAAAAGATAATATTTCTCTTATGATTATTTACTAATTACAACAATTTATCTCTACAAATCTTTATAAAATGACCTAGGCATCAAACCAGAGCATGTCACAACCATCGCGCTACACCCACATAATCACATAGGGTTTTTCTTATGTTTGCATGTAAGGAATCTTCCATATGGACCATATGTACGTATTAAGATTTCAATTCATGAATTTTTCGGTTCGAGAATTAAAAATAATAGAATGAAACATTTTTATGAGATTTTTTTTAATCGTTGGAAATTTCACTATCAGATCACCTATTTCGGGTTAAAGCGGAGCATGTAAAATTTCTAACTGTCTCAGATTCTTATAGGAAACACACTCATTAAATTCGAACTCAAGACCTAAAAGTCAGATCATAAACCTTAAACTACCAAATCATGATCATTGGAGAGGTTTTTATGAGACACATATAATGTAATTTATAAAATCTTATCTTCAACAGAAAAATGGCAACTTAACGAAAGTCAAAAAAGAAAAAAAAATCTAGAAACTGAAATGATTGCGACAACAAATCATGTTCGCTGTTTGTGAGTTACATGACATCAAAATATTAAATAATTATCTATATTGGTCTTATATCAATTTGTGATAATCATGATAACATATTAGGGCCATTCTAACTTAAGTACTTGAACCTATATAGTATTAAATAATTCAAGTCATAAACAGATAATTAATTAATTATTATACATTCAATTAATGTATAATTTTTATTTAAATCACGCAGAAATAAAAGTTAGAAAAAGAGGAATATATTACCAGGCCAACTTGCTAATGTGACTTTTGGAAAAGACAGCTGCCCCTTTTGAATTTTGATCATCCTTCTGTTGTGCAAGTTGGATAATCTAAATAGTTAATTTAGTTGGAGAATTAGAAAAAATAATTAATACAAATTTAAAATGTTAAAAATGTAACGTTTATATTAGATACTCCAAAGGATTATCCGAGTAATTTTCAAACAGCTTGTTTTTTACTTATCACTCGTGTTTAAATCTCTCAGAGGTAGGCGTTTAAAAATCAAATTAAGCTTTGCCAACATTATTTTAAAAAGAATAATAAAAAAATAACCAAGTTCTTTTGAATCATTAATTTTACAATGGTAAAAAATAATGGTGTGAATTGAAATTCTTTTTCAGTATAATTTTATGCATAATACAACTCTTAGGATAAACGACTTATTGTATCCAATGGTGTAGTTAGAAAATTGATTCAATAGGAATAAAATTTGATTTTCATAAAAAAAAAGTGACAAATATTCTTCATTTTAACGAAGACAGAGTAAAATATTTCACTTATAAATCAGACTTTTCATTAATTTATGACACATTATAAATTTATCCCCGCAAACCTATATATGGCATCTTCACTTATTGTATCAACCTTATAATTTTAGCCTAGTCTAAAATCGAATCCTAATTAGCTTCATCACTAATCTATTTTATTGAGAATGGTCTTCATTTGATTCTAATCATGATCTAAGATTTTCCATTCAATTTCTATCATGATTTTAATTTCATCTTGTTACAGTAGATTGTAGTGCTAAATTGAATTTGGGCAAGTCTACAAAAGTTTTGCATGTAAAATGTTGTAAAAAGAAAATTTTAAACTTTAGTCAGGTTGGCTCCGCCCGAGTATTTTTCAATGGAAGAAATTAATTGATTCAAATATACGGGATTTTAACTGTTTGATATTGTGGTTTTTAAACTATAATAATAATACTAATAATTTAATATCAAAAACTTATTATTATTATTTTATTTATTACTAAATAATTAATAATAATAAAAATAATAATAACAATAATATTATTATTATGTAGGTATTTTACCGCTAAATCTAGAAATAAAATATTTCCGTAGGTATTTTGTCACGAAATTGTAGCGTCAATTTATGACACTTCATTTATTATCGATGGAGAATTCGTCAATATTTTGACGCTATATTTTTACATACAATTATTTTGATAAACGTCAGTAATTTGTTGGTAATTATCGATCAAAAATTTTCCATCGCTAAATTGAGATTTCTTTTAAATAGTAAATATGAATCTTATATAATAATTTTGACAAAAATAATACATATGTTATTGATTCTCCATCGTACGAGTACAGGAAGAAACTATCTTAACCCCTAACTCAGAGCGTTAAAGCTCAAAAACTATAATTTTTAAACAGCAATATCAAACGCAACGCAACCCTTATTTTCAGAATATTCATATCATTAAATTGCTAAAATATGAGATAAATATTAAATGTTTAACAACCATTGTCATTTATTATTCAAATTTTTTATTTGACCATACCTAATAAGTGCATGTATATACAGCCGCCTCCATTTTGGACATGCATTAAGATCTTATTAAGACTCTTAAATTAGATAGATACATCACAATTAACACAAAGCCTGAGAGTTCTAGAACATTAAAGACTCTTAAATTAGATAACCAAGTGTTTGTGGCCCTAAAACTAAAAATAGTTAGTTGTTGCAAATGAATCAAACAAATTAACACAAAACCTGACAATTGAATTGGGTTACATGCTTAATAAGTGCAAACTTACTTAAAGTCATTCTTACTCCATATAGTAAGTCTTAAGTCAGATTTCTCAAGATTTTTGAGTATTGTTCTTACAACCTTAGCGTCTTGTTTTCACATGTTTCGGGTATGGTTCTATCAGCTTAAGAGCCTTGTTCTCACCCCTTTGAGACTTACTTAATAATGATCCGACAAGCAAAAATTAGTCTCTATAGAAGCGATAAGGGGCAATCAAATTCTCTTCTTCTTTATAATAAAATAATATGATATAATATGTAAGAACATGACTTAAACCTTCTTTAAATTTATGAAAAGACGGTTACATCCAGGGTCAGCTCTAATATATTCCGGGTCTAAGGCGATTTTTATATTTTGAGACTCTTGATAATATCATAATATTGTAATAAAAATATTAGAACCCTTAGTCATTAAGTTATTTTGATACTATAAAAAAAAAAATTAGGGGCCATAGACAGGCGCCTCCTAGCACACCTATGCCGAAGGCCGGGATTAGTTACATCAATGTCATTGTGTCGTTTGGAGAGTTTACAATTGTTCCCTACATGATATGGTCGTTGAAGCTTCTATTCATGCACCTAAGCATATGGCCATATTGGTGATGTTATTATAGCCATCTGGGCCAGCTTCTGTGAAAATGATATGAAACCAGGGTTAGGGTTCCGGGTCAATGAAATTAAAGTTCTAACACTACGTTTCTTCCACGGTACAAATTGTTCAAGTTTTTGATGGGATCTATTTTATTTTCTAAATTAATCTATCTAGGTGCATGAATGATGGGTATTCAACTTGTTTAGGCCTCAACATGGCTATATTTAGATAAATGAAAATTCGAAAAAAAATATGGAAATAAAAGAGAGAGTGATGATTTGGAGATTCAAGAGACTAAAGTGGATGATAATAGGATGTAGGGTTATTGGTGATAATTGTAAGATAATTTGTTTTTGTTGTGTTCTATAAATAATCGACTGTTAAAAAAATAACTAAATATTTGGTAAACTGACCTATTTTTTTAAGAAAATAAAATTATATATTTTGACTCCTTAGTGTACATGTTTTTAATTTTTCCTCTGTAAGTTTGTAATTCCTTTAAT